>JASDQU010207466.1:2687-15445 GCA_032191745.1 Picea mariana
ATAACTTTGTTTGATGAGTCGTTTGTGCTATTAGAAAGCTTGCAACGCACTCTTCGCGATCACGTTATTTTCATAGAGTTTTGGGAACTTTGAATTTTTTCCCTTTTGTTGTCTTCTAAAGCCATTCTAAGAATTTTGAGTTGCCTTTGCATGTTGTGAGTTGTTCTTAGCCTTCTTTGGATCCTTTTTGGATCAATATCTTTGATTTCCTTGGTCGCCATGTGGAGGGATTAAGAATTTTTTTTCATTTGAATCTCAGAAGAAAGATTTCATTTTACAAATTCATCACATTAAATCAGGACTAGAAGACCATCTAAAGCAATCTTGGAGTATGCTCTTTCCTTTCACCTTAGTGTGATCTTGGAAATAAAAAAAGGAGGCTACTTAGATAAGTCTCCATTTGTCGTGGTAAATCAAATCACTTTCAAAAAGAGGCTAAGCCTCTTAACTTACTTATTGTAAGTTAATGTTAAAATAGTTGTAAGGGCCCATATTCCCACATGCATGTGATTCTAGGATAGTTTTCAAATTGTTAGACTAAATCACCTAAGGAGTTTAAGGAAGATGTAAGGGCCCACACATGCCCACTTGTTCAAAATCTAGGACCAGTTTCAAGTTTTCTAGATTACAAAATGACTTAGGAAGATAAAGGGCCCAAGTAAGGATTATCATATACACCATAATAGCTTAGGATTTCCTTTTGTTTGCAAGGTTCATTTTGAAGAAAATTTAGTAAGTTATCTAAACAAGATAAATTAAATATTGAATTTAATTTATTAAAAACTTATTTCACCATCAACACTCGCACACACTCTATCTCATTCAAAAATATTTTTGCTAGATACTTGAAACTCTTGTGGGCTTCATTTGTTTAGAAAAGGGTATTTTTTGCACACCATTGTGAAGAAAGAATTTGTTCCATTACCCCAACTTCACAACCATATTTTACACTCTAAAATAAACCATAATAAACCCACTTTCTAAACTCCATAGGAGGAACACAAAAGAATTTGGTAGTCTAAGTTATGATTTTTGGGATAGGGATACAAATAACTCTCCATAATAACTTCTCATTTGAAACTTAGAAAGTTGTGAATTAGGGTGCCAAAATACTCCCACTCAAGCATTCATATACCATAAGGTAGGGCGACACCTGTGAAGGGTTGAAGGTCGAGGTCCATTTTTTCTATGCGTGCCTACTTGGGTCACCCAACTCTTGGAAAGCATCCATCATGTGATTGATTTTTGAAATTGAAAATATAAATGTCGTGCTTGATGGAGGTAGCTTAGTAGCCAAAACGTAGGATTTATCTACCAAAGGTGGTGGTTATGGGCTGCAATCGCACCTCCGTGAGATTTTGAATGGTTTTTGGTAAATATCACCAGTACTTCCAGAATATACCCCCTTCAGCCCTCATTATAACTGATTGTTTGTCCCTTCACTAGTTTCTCCTCAAGTGGGTTCTGGCCCCACTTTCGAGATATTTTTTGGAGGTCCAATGTTATTTTAGAGGAAGGACATTATGTGGGACAAGACACATACATTTTTTATATGATTTTATTTCCCCATGAGGAATTAAAAAACATCCCAAACCACTTTTTCACATTGTCTTGATGTATGATTTTCACCAGTTGAAGTACATGGAATTTTATGAATACATTGTTTAAAGTAATTTGAAAGTAGTTTGTCCTATCATTCCTCACCACTATTTGCACACACCCACTTCTAGGCTAGTGTCATATGGAAACCACAGTATCCCCTCTATTCTATATGCTTAAAAAACTTACCCCCACTTTTGGGCGGTGTTCCTAATTTCACTGAGGCATGAGCAGTACCACAACATACACTAGTTAGTGCTATGGTAATAGGCTCAGGATTACTAGGCACAACTTTTCCTAGAACCCATATCCCAAGAAACTCACAAACAAACCCTCCTCCATAAGGAGGTGGAGCCCAAACTTTTTCATAATGTACAAGCTCCCAATTAACCACTTCTTCACATAACATGGCAGGACCCACTCCTATCATGCTTTTTTTGGATTCACTCAATATCCATGATCTAACTAAAATGAAAAATGATCCCATATTGCACGACCCCACTTGGATGAATATCCCTACAAAACTACCTTCATACATTCCTAAGTTTGAAGGAAAAGTCTGAGAGGAACCCACCAACCATGTCATTTCCTTCCACTTGTGGTGTTCTTCCAATAGCATAATGGAAGATTCCATTCATCCACAGTTATTTCATAGAACCCTGACCAGTGCAACAACCAAATGTTATGTGGATGAGAAGTCTGCATCACACTCAACCTTTGAATCATTAGCCAAAGCATTCCTGTCATTTTTTCAACTTCCCATCCGTCATTATACTGGGTCTGAAATCCTATCAGAATGAAAACAAAACACAACTACTCACATTTTCAACCATATTCATGAATGGAATAGACGTCACAACCTTTGTAAAGTAAACACCACCCCACAACAAAGGCTAGATCGGTTCCTTCGATCACTCATTCCTACCCTTTCCAAATAGGTGGCTACAACCCTCCCCCAAATGGAAGATGAATCCATCACAAAGGAACAACAGTTTGACCTTATCTATTCCTAGTCATGGTACCTATACATAGTCCTTCCATATGCTCTTCGTCCTCTCACCTTTGGTCAAGACAAAGCTGAAACATCACACACCATTGATGGGTTTATTGGCTCCATGGTTCATACACAACCACACACACAATCAGTACTTGCATATGGGACCAATCCATATCTTCAACCATATGGGGGAACTCCATATTACCCTCCCCCCCCACCCCCTCCACCATTCATTGCACCTCCTCTTCCCCCCATGGGTACCCATCTACCCACATCCCTTCCCCAACCAATCCTTGTTCCACAACCTATCCCTCCACCAATAACGTCATATTCACCTTGTAATAATGGAGTCACCTCTACTTCTTACAACCCATATGAACCCCCACAAGGTAACCCATATTATCCCTTCCTAGGTCCACCTCAACCTATTGTACCCCCACATGGACAACACCGCGAAGGGGTCAATTTCATCCAACCTTCCCCCCTTCAAAAAGTTCAAGATTTTGAACATTTGAATACGGACAATCCACCTCACAAACCCAACAATAACCAAAAGAAAGGAAATAATATGAACTAGATACAAGGAGGGAAACCCCCTCAACAAAACCCCCAAGATAGGGGAAACCAACCCCAACGAAATCCCCCAAGGGGGAAATAATAATGACCAACCATGATAAGGGAGAACTAACAACCTTTGAACCATTTACCCTTGCACATTATGTGGTGAACATGGCCATTACACTCACCATTTCCCTCAAATCATCGACTACAAATGGATGAAGGACACTATGAATCTTCAGCGGGGCCCCAAACCTCAAGGTCCACCTCAGGGACCTCCCACTTATATACCACCACCACCACCGACGATATTAAAAAACCCTATCACACGTCAAGGATTCATTAATGCTCAATTGGAGGGGGTACAATTCCAACACCCATAAGGGCGTTTCCCTCCACCTGAACAACCCCACCCAAGGAACACCACCGACCACAATATCCTCCTCACCATTGAAGAGGAAATAATCTTACAAACTCAGAGTCGCTAATATGGGACATTCCCTGATCCATTACCCGTGACCTTGGATGCTCCCCAGCCACCATTCGGACATCCATTGATGATCCCTCGTCCTAACACTGAAGCCATCACTCGCATCACCCGCACACCCTTACACAAGAATTTGCATAACCCTCATGCTCGGGTCGCCCATAGATACAACATTATTGATGATCTCGCTCAATCACACGCTTCCATGTCAATTATGGAATTCCTTCAAACATTCCCTTCCCAACGAAAGGTGTTACTTTCACAATTAGGGCCAGTAGATACTCAAGACACCCGTCTAATCACATTTGAATTAGACAAAGTAGACCGACAACCGCCATCATTAGTCACATTCCTAGTTCCTTTCAAAATACATAATATCACTGTCCATCGTTGCATCATCGACGAAGGAACATCCACTTTCATCATGTCCAAAATAGTATGGTAACAATTCGGTTCAACAGAGTTAATCCCCTCCACCATCTCTCTTAGAGCTTACAATGGTCGCCCATCCCAACCATAAGGCTTGTATCAAAATGTTTTGGTCAAGATGGGGGGGGGAAATAATTCTCATCGACATATAAGTCATTGATCCCAATTGGATTATAATATCCTCTTTGGGCGAAGCTACATGTATGCCATGCAATTTGTATCTTCCTTGATCTTTCATACCATGCTCTTCCCTCACAATGGGAAAATTTTCACCATCGATCAATTGACCCACCATGAACCCAACCAATCAGGACACATTGATAACATCCTGCCCCTTATCTGCTCAAGCACCGACCTAGTCCAAATGATAGACATTGGACCAGGTCTATTTCAGGATCCATCTTTTCTTGGTACATAACAAGGATTCTCACACCCCAACCTCACCACCATCATTGTGTACATTTTCATGGTCGATGTAGTCAATATACCAGGCCCCTAGTCCATCAAGAACTCATCAGACTCCACCTCCACTCCTTCCTATCCCACCTCGATACTTCCTAATGAACTCCCCATACAGAATTCACAGGACAAAACGTCAGAGAGTCCACCACCCATGGGAAAAATCCTTGTTTGGAAGATAGTCCCACAGGCCATCACCCAAATACTCTTCTTTTATCCTCCCCTAGGATTAACAATATATCAAGTTTTTTCTACCCTCACCTTACCAAATATGTTCATTTCCATCCATGTATGGTATCTAGAACCACCAGCTATGGTACCAGGTTTATCCCTTCCACCACAATATGTGGTCCCATTACCGTGATCAGTGGCTCATCCATCCACTAACCCAAACGGTCACACAGTTGGAGGTAATCTTACCACTACAGGAGACCCTACACGTGGAATAGGGGGAACTGCCACCAACTAATGAGGCACACATAAAAATAAGGAACCTTCTCTCCCTTCCCCACCCCACATACAACCTCCATGCGCATTGTGAAACATTGTTGGACACCCTGCCAATATCTACCCTACTTTACCTGAGTTATGAAATCTCATTCCAAAACCCATAAGTACACCACTACTACCTACACCAGTAGCCCCATCGGCCTCCTCGAACCCTTCTTCCTCCAAACTACCCAGTTTGAGAACCAAGCATGCGTGTGCCATTTTCTCTCAATACGGCCACAACACACACCACTACCCAACCCTCCCTCAGTTTCGGGATAGTCTCATAGCAGTGCGTCAAACCACATTACCAAAATCATCCCAAACCATATCCTTGGCACAACTAGTTGTTGACATTCTCTATGTCTCTACATCAGTAATGAGCGCATGCAATGCCCTTGCACATTAACTTACCAAATGGACCATTACACATATCTTCATGGGTATCAAAGATCACTTGCATGGACCCACCACCCCACCCAAACAAATGACTGTATGGCCCTTCGTACGACCCCCTACCCTCCCAAAAGCATGCCTACACTATGCAAGAGTTTATGACGGTTACCTAGGTCTCTCGCCAATCGAATTTGACCTCATATGCTTTCCCATGGATCAGAATCGTCCACACAAATATCTCTCAGACCTCCACAACAACAAGTACAAATGAGTTGGTTATGTTGGCCCCATGCCCTTATATACGCCCTTTTTCCCAACTTCCTCGCGTCTTTTTGGGAGCATTCGAGCTCCATTTCTCACACCATCCAAACCCACAGGACCAGATTCCATCACCTTCACAACGGTACTCTCGGGTTTGAATTCTATTTTAGGGCCATGGGGACCTTCATTTTGTCACCTCGGGTGCACGTAGACATCCTCTATCTACTTTTCATTATCGAGAAATTGTTAGATATGTTTTATTTTTATATATGTTTCACATCGGGTATTTTTTTTGAATATGCAAGTCCTCACCAGCAGCCCCCTTCAAATCGCTAGTCATGGAATCCATTGGCTTTTACAAGTATATATTCCAAACCCTCATACCATTTGACCCTCTTCTCACAGTTGCATTCCCCAATCATCCCCCCTGAAATTGTATCCTCTGGTTCCCCACACCCTAATATGTGGTACCATCACCTCCATTGCATTCAAGTACCATCATCTGGTAGCTCTCTCACCCATACGACCAACCAAATTCACTCTCTTCACACATCCCACAAACTGTAGGATCCATGTGATTTCTTCATCATTGCTGCAACTGTGCCCTTCATGGCACCATGGATCACTTTTATAAGTCTACCCAAGTCAAGTATGATCCTTGCTTCATCGTTCAACTTCCCATATTATTCATCACCTATCCATGAAACGATCCAAGTGCACAAGTATTGCACATTCAATAGTCACCTTCACACTACTTCATGGTTCGTGATTCACTTCATG
This sequence comes from Picea mariana, assembly GCA_032191745.1. NCBI lineage: Eukaryota > Viridiplantae > Streptophyta > Pinopsida > Pinales > Pinaceae > Picea > Picea mariana. Next base: position 9,143 of record JASDQU010207466.1, read on the forward strand.
CTATCAGTGTGATCCTCAGATGTTATCTGTGCAATCCAAACACCACAGAGACTATGTGAAACACCACAAAAATATGTGAAACTACCCTCAAACAACCACTCCAAAGAAGCCACATGCGGCAAGAATTCCCTACTAAAGTTGTGTACCAGCAAAACCACCTCCAACAGTAACCACACCACCTCCCTTGAACCATCAGTGAAAAAAGGCCATGAACCATAGCTAGATTGCACTATAGGAAAACAGAAAGAGCCAAATGACAAATATGGCAGGCGAGAATACTCTCAACTAAAAATCCAAACTAGATGGCTAAATTGCATTCCAAGAAAACAAAAAGAGACAAATGACAAAAGTGGTGGGCGATAATACTCTCAAATAAGTGTCCCTGCATACAGTAATCACCCTCATGCCTCCCACTGGTGAAACTCCATCTGGATTGGAGGATATTAATCATCCTCCCACCGATCTACCAATCTACAGAGCCACTTCCATACCCTACTCCAGTTTCCAAAGACAACATCATCCATGCAACACCAATTGAAGGGCAGATAAACAAATTTCCGTATAAAGAATATAGATACCGCAAATTCCTACGTAACTCGAATGATAGCTAGAGCCGAAAATCAAGCTGCATATGGGCACATCAATACTAAAATATGGTCACCATATGTCCCACAAGTGGGACAAAAGAAGTAAATGATATTTTAGTCTCGTCAATATCATTTAACAAACCCTCACTCCCAAGCAATTATGATTCATACTTGTAAATCAAAGAGTGACGTCTCGAAAAGATGAAAAGTCATGCGATTTAGTTTTTCCCTTAAATATTGAAACACATTGGAGTGGTTGTGGTGGTTTTGGTTTAGCCCATCTTACTTCAATGACGACTTTGACTTTGACTCTATAACCTTGTTTTACATTTTCATTTCTTATTAGTCGTGCCAAGGGACTATCGCAATGAGTTTGTTTTTGATGTGACATTAATTTTCTTTTTACCATAAATTTGTGTATGCAATATAATGTTTAACATAGGAAAACAGATATATATTTTTGGATATAATAAAAATATTTGTGTTTCTCATTTCTAATTGGTTGATAGAATTGAATTTTTATTGCTCCCTTCAAGTCTTTTAATATGTAGAATTAATTAAATAATCAATGAATTTCTCCAATCACCACATCTAAATATAAAAAGTTGTACTATGTATTTATTATTATGTACTTACAGCCTGAGTGGGCCTAATGGTTAAGAACATGTGTTTCCTCTTAAGAGGTCACAGGTTTAAATCCATAGGGGGTAGGGTACGTATACCTTCATAGACCAGTCAAATCACTGGGCGGAGGGGGGTCCCTTGTCCCACAAACAAGGGGGTCTCATACACCAATTTGGTGTGTTGGCTTGGCCGTGACCTTAAAAATAGATTATTATTATTATTATTATTATTATTATTATTATACATTATTATATTTATATTATATTTATTATCTAATATATTATTTAGATTACATTTATTATGTAATATAATAAATATTATATAAAAATATATATTATTAAATTTGAAATGTTTATTTTCAAAAAGAAAAATTCAATATTTTTAAAATGCAGTTTGCATTTGGCTAGCTTAACTTAATTGGAAGGAAATTTAGGATAATCCCAAAACTATACAACATCCACATTAAAGTAAAAATGTGGTTCCAGACCAATACGACATATCACAAATCTATCAAGTGTCATGGAGCAGCATGTCTTCCTCCATTCCTTGTGAGTCTAGGTCGAATTCTTTGAATTTCAATCTTTCTGACGGTATAGTTATCAGTGTTAATTTTTTTCATTTAAAATCTTTACAAGTTGATTTCTTTTAAGGCTATGAAACTAGCCCCTAGTTAACATATTGTTTATGTTTCACACTAACCATCATCATCAATAATTATATGGTGTCAGCTATCATCTCCATTTCCAAATCTACTTGGCAGGGACTAAGCTTCCATGCAGCCCTTGTTTATATTCAATGTTCTCTTTCATGTTTACAATACATCCAAATTTCTATGATGTGGATATATGATCTCAATTTCATTCTTAGTTTGTTTTACATATTTATTGTGGTTGGTCCATGTGGCACAACCTCATCTTCAGGAGTACTTAGTCAACCAAACTGTAACATTCCCAGCATATAACTGATGAAAGTTACTATAGAAGTGTACTGTGACATATCTAATTTAACATAATCCACACAATATCTCTTGAAGTAGCACGCTCAGCCCAAGCTCAACCACATCACACAACTTATAACAATCGAAACAACTTTCTCCTTACAACATGATCTTAGCAGCAGGAGTAACTCAAAATTGCGCTCACCAATTGTGCACATCATAATATTGTTCTCAAATATCAACCCCACACAACCATAAAGAATCATGCGCTAAATCATATTTCATTGTGTGTGGAATCTAATTTCTTTATCCGCACACTCAAATTTCTAGCCCCCTCAGTGCACACAAGCTAATGCCCTATACACTCAACCACTCAATCCTATTCTTAATGACTTATAACCAAAATCTCCAAGTTAACATAGCATGAAAAACTAGTCATAATGGTTATAACTACAATTACATGTTGTATTCATCGTACTTACAAGTGAAAGCATTATTAAACAAAATAACATTGAATACTTAGATGAAACGTCATACAAGAATTAACCCATGTCAAACATAGATAACGAGAACACAATAAACAAGACAAGCACATAAAGAACACTTATCTTTAATAAAAATAATCAATTATGGCCTTGACTCAGACGTTCCTCCAAGCCATAGACGTTGGTACTCTTAAAATTTCATCAATAGGTCACCCTCGAGTTGGGGCTCAACTCCACTAGGGAAAAAGGGGTCCTAGAGACAAGATATAGTCCAAAACTTAACCAGAATTGTCCAATCCTAGGTGCCTGCTACTGCAACTAGCCTGCAGTACCTCATTCCCCACACACTTGTCACACCCAAGGAAGTGTGCACCTTCTCTGCTCACCAGTCCCTCGATTTCCCCACTTCCCTTCCCAAGGTTACCAGGAATAGGATGGACATAAAGTCTCTGAGCCCTGTGACTAATTCCTAGTGCACCGGGAAACAACTCCCAGCAAAAATCTCGCCTGGAGTGTTTTCTCACGGATTTGGAAACCAACCAACAATGACTAGTCTCTCACCATGAGGAACTACTCACGGTTTGGCAAACCATCTCTTCGATAATGAAACTCTCGATACAACCCCACAATTCCCTACAATATCCTCCAATAGATAAGGTAATGATCGAATTTTCCATACAATCTAACCCCTTTTATGCTCACTGGAGCTTGGAACATCCACTTAATAATAATTCCCCCAAAAATATGTTAAGGCCAACGATATATTTTGCATGCCTTCCACTTGACACCTATTACCTTTTACAAGTAGCTCTAATTCACTTGGTGACCATTTCCCTAGCCTTAGGAACTTAGAACAATAATAATAATATATCTGACATCACATTTTTCCCAGAATTATTAAAAAAAATTCCTAAAACTTACGACTCACCCCCTTTTTCCCTTTTTTCGATGGAGTAGGCCCCCCCATCTCTTTTCGTATGAGTCAGTCTACATGCAGCAATGCAATATTATATTAATATTCAAGATTATATTTACATGAATAGACACGCTGGCTTATCTACATCTAGGCTCACCAACCTCATAATGACATAGGCACTCTAGACACCATACATATCCATTCATTCATGCATACTAACCCAAGTGTGCATGACATAGTACAATGTGCGCACCTACCTAGGTGTACGCAACACACCTAATGTGTGCACCATGTCTTTGTTAATACTTCTATGTGCACTACCCTGATGTGTGCAACACTTAAAATAAGTGTGCTTGGCTCACCAACCTAAATTTTCATTACATTTACACTTGTACCAATCGGTTTACCAACCTATATGTATAATTACAAACGGTTTTGAATCAGTGATACTATAATCTTGTGCTATTGTGAGCCATTTTAAATCCTTGAAAGGATTGGTTCTGTCGCTTAAATGGTTGTATTGTTTGGGTCCTTATGAATTCATAATTTTTCCATGTGTCATTACTTAAGAAGTATGTACTTGATGCTAATCATATTATTGATTGGAATGTGATTCAGGTGGCACTAGAAGATGGATTTCAAGTGTGATCAGTTTTCATATTGCATCAAAAAGTCAAGAAGCTCCAAAATCGAGCCATGGAGCTTGTAAAGGTCCAATAGACCTCATACAATCATGAGAATGAAACCAGGGAGCACAAGGATGCTATGTGAGCAGAGTCTCCTCATCTTTTTGAAGGTTTTTGAATTTTTGTATGTACATGTGTATATGATGCACTGAGGACAATAAATAAATAAGGGGGAGGGGATTGTAGTGTCCCTGTTTCAGAACCCTTTGTAATTATATGTATAGGCTAGTGAGTTGATTGGTACAAGTGTAAATGTAATGAGAATTTATGATGGTGAGCCAAGGACACCTGGTTTTGGTGTTGTGCGCATCAAATTAGTGCACAAGGAAGTGCTAAAAAAGACAAGGTGCGCACATTAGTTCTATTTTGTGCACCTGGGTAGGTGCACACATTGCACTATGTCATACGCACTTGGGTTAGTGCATAGGAATGAATGGATATGTATGGAGACTTGATTTCCTATGTGATTATGAGGCTAGTGAGCTTGAATGTTGTAACACACCCACTACAGGGCATAAAAAAATTCACTTTTCTTAATGGATAGATTCTCCATCCATGGTTTCTAACTTGTAAAGTTGAGGAACTAGTCTGACCTCTCGATCAAGGATCTCTGATTCTGGAGCCAAACGAATCTCTGAGACCTTGATGGTCTCATTCTATAATTACACACAGACCCTTTCCGTTTCCTGGTGTGGGTCTAAAGGTACCCGCGACCCTCCTCGTCACTCCTACAAAATCTCACAGTCTGGGCACTAGCTCCTTTTCTGATAAGCCCCTTTCTTGATATGACCTTGGGCGATAACCTCACGTAACCATGCGATTTTGGGCACAACCAAGGGTGGTTTGAAACCAAACAATTTTTCACCCCAGAATTCATCCTAAGCCTCCATGTGTCCTTTCTCCAAAACCGTGGTATGGATTGCGTCCCACACTCAAAATTTTAAATTTCACACACCTTCGATCCCCACAATGAGACAGGACCCTTGATATCATGATCTTGATGGTGCTTCTGAACTGATGGCTCAGATATGCAAATTTTTAAATCAATGGATGTGATTTTCTTCGGGACTTCAGCATTCATAGTTTTCAACTCTCGAACCTTGTTTTCTTTGCAATGGATATCTCCTAGAGTGGATGATCTACTGACACATGTCCCTCTTAATCGGGGGGTTCACATGAAATCTGGCTCTCCGGCCTTCGACAGTTTTTGTTCAATACCCTCTCTTTCTTCCAGAGTGATTTCCCCCTAAGTGGCAAATCATTTACCACGCATCCTCTCAAAATCAACAACCCTGGTCTTCTTCAGGACTTCGATACTTTTCAACCAAGATGAGATATATGGCCTTTATCTCCTTTCCCGATCAATGATCAATATTCTGCATCAGAATTTCGACACTTTTAAACTCTTCTCCTTTGCGTTCTCTCAGAGTGCTCCAACCCGGAATCCACGATCTATCACCACGCGCCCTTCTAGATCTACGGTCTAGATTCACTTTGGGTCTTTGGCTCTCCTGGCTTCAGGAGTTTCAACTCTCAACTTAAAATCTTGAAGTGTTTTTCCCAAAATCTCTAGTCTAATGAAATGTCTCTTATCGGCTAATGGATGATATCCACATTGGCCATTTATCTCTTCGGCTCTTCGAGCTTCGGAAGTTTCAAACTTCTATGCCCTCATTTCTTCTGAAGTGAATTCACCTGGAGATTCTGATCTATCAACATGTACCCCTCTTGGTGATCAACGGCCAGGACCTACTTCGACTCTTTATCCAGAGTCCACAGACTTATGCCACCTATCCTCTAGATCTGATGGCTGACATTTACTTTGGGTCTTCGTAGTTCTCAAACCTTAACTTTCTCCTTCTTTCAAAGTGTGTGGATTTTTTCCATGTTTCCCTCTAAATCGAACAACTAAAATTCACTTCGGATTTTCGGGGTTCAGAAATCTCAATTCTCAACCTTTTCTTCCTCCTGAAGCTCACGATATGTTGCCACGCGTCTCTTTAGATATTGCGATCTAGATTCACTCTGGACTTCGGTTTTTGGGAGTTTAAACTCTCAATTGAAACCT
>JASDQU010207467.1:16920-28387 GCA_032191745.1 Picea mariana
CCATCCCTACAATACTCGGAGTAAGACCGCAAACAAACCTTCTTCCGAAAACACTATGACTTTGCCTCCAAAGCAATCTAAACCAGCTGATACTAAACAGAGTCATGTGAACCCCAACTTAGATTATGACGTAGTTGAAGATCTTAAAAAGTTAAGGGCTAACATTTATGTTTATGAGTTACTGAAATTTCCATCTTTGTTACAAAAAATGTTGCAAAACGTCGTAGAGAATGGTAAAAATGGTAATTCAAACAAGGTTGTTCAAAACAAAGTTCCTAAGAAGACTTCCACAAAGAATAATCCCGATCCTCATGATAAAGGAAGCCTTCCTGTAAATAATGTAAATAATGTAAACAATGTAGATAAAGTAGCTTTAGAAACTGCGAGTAAAAAGACACAAACTACCACCCTTAGTACTCACAAAAATGTACCTCCATTTTTGTTAACTTTCGAAATCTTTAATAGAAACATGCACAATTGTATGGTGGACTCAAGAGCATCATCCAATGTGATTCCATGGTTTGTGTTTCAGAATATTAACACTGAAGTTGAACCCTCCACCTTAAAAATCATACAACTTGATCGAACCAATGTTAAAGTTATAGGCAAATTAAGAAATGTGCTTATAATATTATCGTCTAACCCCAAGGTTTATCAAGTTATTGATATTATTGTTGTGGATATTCCAGAAGTGTATGGTCTATTTTTAAGAAAGGACTGGTCGGAGTAGCTACACGGCTATTTCGCAATAGATTGGTCTCACCTATGGCTTCCAGAGAACGGAAAGCCTAACAAGATCAAGGTAAATCGTGAACGCTACCTTAAGTTCATGGTCACATATTTGAACGATCCCAACGAACCATTTACATCTTCTGCTGATTCATCCAAAGTACAAGGGATGGATACCTTTTTCAGCAATTTCATGGCCGAGGCTTCAGCTATCACCAATCCAGAATAGCAGTCCGAGATTGTAGCGTACATGTAGCCAACAACTTCTACACAACGGTCTCATGTACCCAATAAAAATCAAATTTGGTCTCTTTATTTTGACAGGTCAAAGTCCAAAGAAGGAGCTGGTGCAGGCTGCATTATTATTGATCTGGTAGGTAACAAAACATTGATTGCATGTAGGCTAGAAATTGAATGTACTAATAACACTGTAGAATATGAGGCTTTGCTGCAAGGTCTCAGAAAAGCTTTAGATATGAACATTCAAAACTTGACCATCTTTGGCAATTCTGAAATAATTGTTAGACAGGTAAGAGATTCTATCCACTGCCTGTCTCCGCATCTTAAAAGCTACCAATCCGAGGTATGGAATTTAATGAATAAATTTTCTTCTTTCAATATAAATTCTATTCCTAGATTTAATAACTCTGAAGCTGATCTATTAGCTAACATAGCTTCCAAACTCTTTCTTGCATAAGGCTTGTCCCTGGATGCATTCTCCGTCGAACTCCTGTTCCGGCCATCCATTCCCGACAACATCATGAACTGGAGAGTCTTCGACGACGATCATCAGATTATTAGCTTTCTGCATATGGAAGAAACTTTTCAAGGCACGGTGATAGACGAACGCACACACAACGACAATTTATGCAATTTCACGGTAATACCAGATCCGAGAACTCCTGAATCTTCATCGGACATGTTAAATTCGATCCCTAAATCTGTAGTTAGATTAGAGAAATTTTATGATCTTCAAGACAAATTCAAAAAATCGGTCAACTGTAAAACCAATAGTTCCTCATTATCATATGAAAAAGTAAACTTAGGGACTAAGGACAATCCACAGTGCATTAATCTAGGGGTAAGATGTTCTGAACCAGAAAAAGTTGCATTTATTGAATTGTTCAAAGAATTTAAAGATGTCTTTGCATGGACGTATGATGACCTTAAAACTTTCGACCCTAACATCATACAACATGTCATTCCTATGAAACCCCAAGCCTTGCCCTTTCAATAGAAATTGAGAAAAATGCACCCTAACCTTGAACCGACCATTAAAAAAGAATTAAATAAACTCCTAAATGCTAAGATTATTTTCCCTGTTAGGCACACTCAATGGGTTTCTAACCTTGTCCCTGTTCGGAAGAAAAGTGGGGAAATCTGACTATGCGTCGATTTCCAAAACCTTAATAGAGCATCTGATAAAGACAACTATCCTGTCCCACCCATGGAACAAATCCTTCAACAGGTATCTGGTTTTGAGAGGCTATCTTTATTGGATGGTTTCTCTGGGTACAACCAAGTCCTGATGTCTCCACCAGACCAACTTAAAACTACCTTCCGCACCCCATGGGGCACCTATGCTTACAGGAAAATGCCCTTTGGATTGATTAATGCTGGTGCCACTTTCCAGAGAGTGAAGGACATCGCTTTCCAAGGCTTAATCAATCAGTCCGTCATAGTTTACTTAGATGATGTGACTATATTTTCTAAAAAAAAAACCGATCATCTAGCTCATTTAAGAGTCGTTCTACAACGATGTCGTAAATACGACATTTCCTTGAATCCTAAAAAATCCATCTTTGCAATAGAACAAGGTAAACTCTTAGGATTTATTGTGTCGAGAAAAGGGATGATTATCGACCCCAAAAGGACTCAAGTCATCTCGAAACTCCCCCCTCCTACATCCAAAAAATCTATGCAATCTTTCTTAGGCCAGATAAACTTTGTGAGGAGATTTGTCCCGAGTTTCTCCGAAATGGTCAGACCTTTACTGAATCTGATTAAGAAAGATGCTCAATATCATTGGGGACCCTTAGAAAATCAAGCTTTTAATGCAATAAAGAAGGCCATAATAGACACTCCGTCTCTCATGAGCCTCAAATTTTCACAAGACTTTACACTCTACACTTTTGCTTCTGATCGTTCCTACGTCGCCATCCTAACTCAAAAGAATGCCAAAAACAATGAAGTACACATTGCCTTTATGAGATCTTCTTTCAAAGGCGCTGAAATTAATTACCCAGCGGTAGATCAACAATCCTACACTGTTTTCAAAGCAGTCAAGCATTTTTGGTCTTATCTTTTGAAATCGAGGATGAAAGTTATTGTTCCTTACCCAGCCGTCAGGAACCTGTTATTGCATAAGGAACTAGGTGAAAAGAGGGCTAACTGGGTTACCTCCTTGCAGGAGTATGACATAGAAATTACCCCAGCTCAAATAGTGAGAGGCCAAGGGTTATGCAAGTTAGTTGTTGACTCAGCCGCAGGACAACAAGAAATAAATGATATGTCAAACCTAGGACAACACAATCAAAATGCAATCTGCTGTGCAGAAAACTCTGTTAGTCCTTGGTATGACGATATAAAATTCTATCTTGAACATGGGTCAGCCCCCCATCACTTGGATATCACTAAAAGAAGAGCGTTGAGATTAAAGTATGCCTCCTTTCATTTGGTTAATGGTATCCTGTTTCGTCAAAATTTTGATGGTATACTGATGTGCTGTCTCGAGAAAGACAAAGCAGAAAAAATCTTACGAGAATTGCATGTAGGAGAAGTTGGTGGTCATTTTGGTGGCGACACCACTGCCCATAAAGTTTTGAGAGCCGGTTATTACTGGCCCACACTTTTTAGGGACACCCATGCCTTGTGTCATAAGTGTACTATCTGTCAGAAAGCATCAGGGCGGTTACAAAAACCAGCCTTTCCGTTGCAGTCCATTTTCAGTAGACTCTCCTTTTTAGTAATGGGGCCTTGATATCATAGGTCCAATCAACCTGCCATACTCACAGCAGCATAAGTTTATCATAACATCCACAGATTATTTCAACAGGTGGTCTAAAGCTGTCGCGTTAAGAACTGTGAATACCAGTCAGGTAATTGCCTTTCTAAATTCGAATATTATTACTCGTTTTGGTATCCCTGATTGTTTAGTATTCGATAACACTTCTTACTTTTCCTCTCTTGATATGGGTGAGTTCTCTTTGGAAAAATGAATTAAATTGAAGTATTCTGCTAGCTATTACCCCCAGGGAAACGGTTTGGCAGAGTCAACAAATAAGAATCTGATTAAAATCATCAAGAGAACGATCGCTGAAAATCACAAAAAGTGGCACAATGCACTGTTAAACGCGCTTTGGGATGATAGGGTAACACCAAAAATTACTGTAGTTAACTCTCCCTTCTTTCTCGTTTATGGCAGAGAAGCAATTCTGCCACCACACATTCTTCTTCCTTCACTTCAGCTATCGCAGAAAATTCAAGAAGACTGTCCCCCTTTGGAAAACCGAATTAATGCTTTGATGAAGCTGGAAGAGGTAAGAGCCCAAGCTAAATGTAAGTTAGATCAGCATCAACTAGTAGTCAAAAGCTGGTTCGATTCTAACTTTGCCTTTGATAGGAACTTCGAAGTAGGTGACCTCGTTTTAAAATGGAACAAACCGCATGAGGGAAAGGGAGAGCACACGAAATTTCAAAACTTATGTCTTGGACCATTTTTAGTTGCTGAGAAGTTGGGTTCTAGCTCTTTCCGATTGCAAAATCTAGAAGGACAGCCTGACACCTATCTGGTGAATGGCCAAGCCCTGAAAAGAAACTTCGCTTGATGACAACCCTTGTATATTATGTACATATATTTTTCTTTTGTTTTCTTTTCTTTTGTTGTTTTGGTTTGGATTTCTCCTTTGCACTTATCAATTTTTGTTTTTACACATACCTGCATGCTGAACTATTCAGACAAAGAAAACAGAAAATTCCTTCACTAAAATGACTGCTAAAAAAATACTTCTCAAATTTACATCTGTGTTGGAAAAAAGCTTGTTGTTTGAAAGAAGTTAACTGATTTCGATCTCTGAGTGAATCCTATCACGATCATCTATTATCTTTTTACGCTGTCCCTATTCCTTAAGGGAATGACTCAGAAGATGTCTCCCTGCCTCAGAAAGTTGGTTCTGTAAATGAAACATCTCTGGATCTTAATAAAGGACAGTTCTAAAACAATCTGATGAGGTCTGTAAAAAATATGTTAAAATATCATAATTTTCAGCGTCACCCCACTCGACTATATATTGTTAAAAAAAAACAAATTAAATCATTAATAGAGATGTGGGAAGTGCTTGTAAACCCGCCAGGATGCTGAACAGGTCTGCTGGCAGCGGGTAAATGCTTGCATGGTGCCAAGACAACTTCGTTGGGGTACTGAACAGGCCCGCTGGCAGCGAAGCAATGTTGGGTATATGAAAATTGGCAAAAATAAGATAACTTGACCTTAAAATGTCCTTTATTCTGATCTGGAACTTCTTGGCAGGATACGGATATCAAAGTGGGTTAAATGGAAAGCTTGTCGAGGCTATGGACGCCTGCTGGCAGCAGTGGCTCTGTCAACAATATTGGGGATTTTATCTTTAGTATCATGGTTCTCTTGTCTTAAGACTGTTATCAGTTTTCATCCTTTAAACACTGCTGGAATATGTGGTTGATGAAGATGTTTATACGATTTTTTGGTTGTTGTTTTTGAGTTAGAATTTTTCTCATTATCCTAATCTGAATTTGTTCTTTTTGGTAGAGATAACTACTTCTACCAGTGTGTCACCATTGTTGGCAGCCAATTCACATTTTTATACTGTCCTTATAAGCTGCCTACACTAGTGTTTTGCAAACCTTGATTTTCTTCGCAATTCTCGAATAAAACGACACTATTATTTTTGTGCTATTTGCACACTTACCTTTGTTCTTGTTTTCATGACTGCAAGCATGAAAACTTGGTTTTCGAAGTCACATTAAAATCGTCACTGAATTGTTGTAATCATTCTTGTCTATATGCTCATTTGCGTTTCCAATTTACTTATCGTTATACAATTGACAAGACTCCAAGATCCTTATTCATTTGACATTCTTATTTGTTAATATGACTTCGTTTTACAAGATTGTGATGATATTCTTTTAATCGAGTTTGTGATGCATTGGTGGTTTGATTTATATAGTTTTTAATCGATTCCCTTGACACATTGGTTTCATGAAAATACATTGGTGTTATGGTTAAACCCTCGGTATAAATCATTGTATACAACACATATTTTCATATGATAAAACCCTTGGTGTGATTGTGAGTTATTGCTTTGGTTTTAAAACTATGCTAATATTATCGCTTGCGCAAATGTTTGGTCAATTTACCATAAGGTTTCATTGATTGAATGCCATGGTTTTTAACATATGCATAGTGGTTTGAACGTTATATGCATCGGTGGTTGTACTATGGGATATGACTATTGTGCATGGGCTGAACTAGCTCCACCACCTTCGCACGTTTTGTCATTAATGTTTTCCTCCTATCCCAGTTCACCTTTGTTATTTTTCGGGTAAGCCTGTGAGCGTTCTGCCCCTACGTATGCTGTGTTCAAACCCTAGCCTGTTCACCTCGCTCAACGTGTGTTCCTATCTATGGCACCGATGGTGCGCATAGAGCCAAATGGTAACCAAGCCCTGTTACTATTAGATGATGCCCCAAAGGATTTAGAATATAGTGGTTGGCTCGCATTTATACATAGGTTCGAGGGTTTCAACCTTTTGGTTGCCCAACAATTCACCCTCACCTTTGACGGTTGTAGGGATAAAGTAGGTGACATTCAGCTTGAACTCAATGAAGAATTCATAAGCTCTGCTACAGGATTAGCAGCCACGGGCCAAAGGTGGTTTAAAAACTCCAAAGTTGATGAGGTGTCATGGTCATTACTATTCGTATCAAGGAAGGTTGTCTCCTGTGATAAAGGTATGCCTATTTCCACCCTTAAACCTAGGTGGCACGATCTTTTGGTGATTGTGAAACAATTTGTGACCTGTGAAGGTTGGTATGGCTTGGTTTTTCTGTATCACCTCTGGTTATTGATGAATTTCATGGGCTATCCTTTGAACATGCCGCATTACTTCTTGCATAGTCTTTACAAGATGTCTAAGAGGTTCAAAAGTGAGAAGGTTGATAGCAGCTTGTTTCATCACGGCTTGGTTAGACTCATCGTCGTCCACCATTTAAACCTTCATGGTGATAATTAGCAAGCCTTTCTATCCAGAAATGGCTTTGCTAATCCAGAGTCTATCCAAATCGACAAGGTTGTGGTTAATGAGACTATGGTTGGGCCACCCGTGCCTTTTCATATCCTTCCCCCCTTCCAAACCCTCAATTTTCCCTGACATCGACCTACCCAAAATAATAACAGACAAGACTGAGGCTATCAAGAAGCCTGTGAGTAAGAAAGTCAAGGGTAATCCTACTGTCGACAGCAATGGTAAGAAGAATGCTCAATTGATATCGAGACTTGCCCAGAATAAACCTAAGCCAAACGTCGACCAAAATCCCATAGTTCTGAGCGAGGAATCGAACTCCGATATCGAGCATTTCTTGGTTGAAGAGTACCCCTATTCTCATGTCCTATGCTCCGAGAAACCCTATGACTATGTATCTAATTTCACCCCTTGTCTCAAAAACAATCCTAAATATTCGGGAATCAAGTTTCACAATGAAAACCCTGGTGACTTAAGCAAACCCTCGACTGTTATGTCAAAGTCCGAGAAAACATCATGCATCCAATGCAATGTGTGGCTAGAGAATTATTACACTGATGTTCCCTTATTGCAATCAAAGATCAATTCATTGGAGGAGCAAGTTGTAGTGTTGTCAAAAGAAAGTCACAGGTTTCAAGTTGATGACAAGAAACAAAAAACAACTGGTTCGATTGTCTTTAGGAATGTTGAATCGACAACAGCCTTCGTCAATTCCAAATTATCATAATCGAAGCCATTTCTTATTGTCCAGGTATGAATTTCAACATGGTTTTTGCTTCATAAGTTTGCTTGAATTATTGTAACATATTCGGTTTTGCTTCCAAATTAGCTCTGTTCGTTTTGATTCGAAATGATTCTATTATAGTTTAGACAATTTTTCTATGGATCCTGTACAGTAGATTCATTTTACTAAACTCAAATGTAGCTATGATTTGGTTATGCAATTTTGTCGTGCCCAGTTTAGCAATTGATTGGTTTTTGATTCGATTTGGTTTGTGTTTTGAATCAATTTTGTTCGTCTGATTTAGGATAATCGATTTGGGTTGATTTCGATTAGTTTCGTTTGTTCCTAATAGACTGAAAACAACCCTGTTGACTTCAATTTACCAGGAACAACTCTGTTTGTATGGCATCAATATTCTCGTTTACATTTGACCTGTGCAAAAGATCTATTTTCTAAAATCATGGAGCTGGGTTGATTGATACGATTTCACATAACGATTATGACATCTCCAAACTGTTTTGATTCATTCCTTTTTTGATTTGATTTGCAAACGATTGTTGCGTGTCTTGAGTTAGCATGATTGCTTGTATGAGTTGGATTGGTATCGAAAATAGATTTGATGTTTCTTTGTTTTTTTTTTATTTTCAAAAAACGATTTTGTTAAGCTCAGATCGACATATTTTGTCTCTGTTGAATTCGTATGAAAAACTTGGCTAATAGTTCATTTTGAAATTGATTCAAGTGATGATTTCGTTGATTGTCAATCGATTCTGTCTGCTCCCAATTGGCAATAACAAATGTTTTACAAATCCCACATATCCTGTTATCAACTGATTAATTCAATTACGATTTCATTTGTTTCAATTTACATACAAGTTTTGATTTGATTTGCAAATAGCATGATCGTTTGTATATGTTTAGTATAGTTCTATTAATTTGAAAAAACGATCCTGTTGATTTCGTTTGGATTCAACAATGATTTTGTCGATGGTTGAAGAAACATAAACTATTTGTGTCGATTGGAATTGGTTCATGAAAATCATTTCATTACTGTTGAATTATCTAAAGTGGTTCTGTTTACCCTAAATTGGTGATAACAAATTGAACAGAGTGCATGCATCTCTGTTATCATTCGGTTGACCACATTTTACTTTGTTTCAATTTGCATACAAGTGTCGATTTGAATGATTCTTTTGGTTTCTAATTAGCAATCAAATATTGTTCAATAGTTTGAATATATTCTTTAAGATTTCAATTGGTTTTGAAACGATTCTGTGTTCAATTTAGACCAGCTACAGAATCACAAGATTCTATAGCTAGTCTTAAAAATTAGATTTTTGTCAATTATATCAATAAAATATCTTTTAAACTTGTCTATTTTTGTCTTCTTTCAGGTGCATACGAATTACAATGATCAAATGGGCATGCTATGGAAGTTTAGGAGATACTTTGTATATGGTTTTGTTTTAGGTTGTTAGCTTGAGTCAGAAATAGAGATTTGGGATATTATCCTCAGATTTTTGTAAACTGTTTTGATAACTCCCACATGGATGTTTTACCTTGTGGGAGGTCTTTAAATACTTGTTATTTTTTGTAATAAGTCCATCATCATCACTGTGGGGAGAACCAGACTATGGATTTATGATTCAGACTGAGATGAAATTTGATGTCTTGTAACAACTTTCACTTTCAATATATCAAACTTTTGTTTCAAGTTTTCTGCATATCGGTTTGCAATTAATTATCGACTACTTTAGCTATCATAATTCTTTGCATATTGAAGTAATTTGATTTATAGGCTGTCCATATCTGATCTCTCTTATTTAAAAATACAACAATTATTTTTCTTTAGTTTAATGAATTACATGTTTACCTTTTTCGTTAAATGAATCACTTTGCACAAATCGTTGCACACAGATTTATCTAATTGTGATGGTTTGTAAATCATAAAATTGTTGTTATTTTTTATGTCTTGTTTGTCCTGTCATTTATATTTGAAGAGCACAGCTGCTTGTTATTTACGAGAATCTCGTGGATAATTTGGTGTGGGTTTCCTCCCACCGAACAGCTGAATCGTCTACTGCATACAGGACAAGCCTGAAGCGTTTCTTCAGGTCAGCTTGTTATTTGTTATTTGATAGTTAATTTGTTAGTATAATTTAAGTAGTTTAGTTAGATATATGTATAGTTCAGATTTGTAGTTAGAGTTATTATTTTAGTTGTTTAGCTTAGTTAGTTTTTATTTAATTTCTTTCTCATAAAATTATAAAAATCAAAAAACAGTAGTCTCGTTGTCTTAGGACAGTTTACAAATGATTTTTGCAGGTTTTCATTTAAAACTGTAATTTGTAAATATTGTACAATTGTGATTAAGATTTAATTATGTTGATAGTTGAATGTTAAATTTCATAGAGTTATTATAGTATTAGATAGTAAATTGTATATATTAGTAGTTCAGATTTGTTTATTAGTTTTGTTTTAATTGTTATTTTTATTTAGATTAGTTCATTTAGAGTAGTTTCTTTTGTTTTTCTAGGACATAGATCGACTAATGGAGCCGCTAAACCCATCAGGGTGGGCTATCCCAAACGGCTTGGGTTATTTAGACAACCCTGGACCACATCCACTCTTCCAGTTGGCGAGTGTTCATTTTCACCTATCAACAAATGGTGCTAGAAGGAGTGCCTAAAATTTATTAATGGCACAAGGCGGTCGTAAGACTCCTCCACCACCTAATCGCTCACCTATAGTGACAATAAGTCATTCGAACGATAACATCCCCCCTCAAACAAAAACCACATCAACCGACGATCCACGGATCACAGTTGAGCCAGTAACCCTGAATCCTACAGGTGGTGACATACAAGAGATTGTCCGCCAATTTCTCATAAGAACACATAGTTCCTTAGCCCATTTGAGGCAACCAAATCGACCGTTGGACCAACCTTTATATTTCTCTGATATCAGAGAACAAATCGGAGGCACTAACCTCACTGTGAACCCTACAGATCCAACCCTCAATCCTATTGCAGGAGGATCTGGAATACCACCCTCACCACCTCCATCATCCCCTTCTTCTTTGGGAGAAGGCTCTTCTCACGAAGGAAGTTCCCCTTCTCATTCTTCCACACCCACTACACCAATGGCCAACCAGAAAAATCCTGCTAGACCTTGGCTCGACCAGGATGTCGTAGTTGTACCTGGAGCTCAACATCCCTTACCTAAACATCTGGAGAAGTGGCTTCCCAAGTTTGACCCTGACTCAAAACAGCTCGTTGAAGATCACATTAAAAAGTTTATGTTAGCCATAAGACTCCACAATGTTGAGCATGAAGACGTAGTCTGTAGGTTGTTCCCCTATACTTTTGAGGGCAATGCCTCTACATGGTACTTTTCCCAACAACCTCATACCATCATGTCTTGGGAAAAGTTTGAGTCATGCTCTTTGGAAAAGTTCGAAGACGGTAAGCCTCCGAAAGTCCTAGTCATGGACCTTTCTAACTTAAGAATGAACCCAAAAGAAAAAGTTAAAGACTTTAATCAAAGATTATTAACACTTAAGAACCGAATCCCTACAGATTCCATGCCTGCCGAGAATCTCATAATAACATATTATACTAAATCTTTGCATCAAAGTACATCTATTTGGGTTAAATGATCTAAGAAAGCCACGTTGTTAGAAGCCTTCGAGGAGGCCAGCTAGATTGAAAAAGACATACTTAGTCTTAAAGACTC
>JASDQU010207469.1:2651-20243 GCA_032191745.1 Picea mariana
TACATATAAAGTGAATATGATTTTAAAATAAATAAATAATATAAATAAGTTGTATAAAGTTTTTATATACAATTTGAGTGGGCTTAAGCTTAATGGTTAAGAATATATGTTTCATCTTAAGAGGTCACAAGTTCAAATCCAGAGGGGGGTAGGGTATGTATACCACCGTAGACTGTCTCATACACCAATTTGGTGTTGTCTTGGTCGTGACCTTGAAAATATCATATCATATCATAGTGTATCTTTGAAAAGTAGTGTCCTCAAAGCTTTGCAATTAAAGGTTTTACATGTGATGAAACAAGTAATAGGATTTTTTTATATTCTTACTCTCTTCCTATCATCATTGAAGACCCATTTATCCAAATTCAATTCTCTTTTATCTTAATCCTTGATAATTGGTTGTTGGATATTTTTCTTTCCTTTGATTCTATGCATTATCGTTGTAACTTCTTTAATTTGTTATAGTTGTTGGTCTTCGGTAATATCCTATCCAATAACAGTTCTATAATGCCATATTCCATGAATATTGTTGATTATTCCATTTTCTTCCTCGGTAATGTTGATATTGATCTTCTTGTATTTCTTGCAAGCATTCTTAGCAATAAAGGTGTCGATATAAGGGGTGGCAGGACGGGGGGGGCGCAGCGGGTAATTCTAAATCCCGAGGAAGTTGTGGTTCTTGAGTATTCATGGGTGTTATAGCAAGATTTGCCTCACCCCATGCAACTTGCTCAGAAGGCCTTTTCCATTTCCCTATGTAGACTTGAAGTCCCTTTTTGCAATTCCCAGAGCTAAAAATCATTTTTTTCCACATATACGCGCCCTAATAGCTATACAACATGTGTATACGCAGGGTGCACCATTATAGCCCGCGTACATCAGGCTTTGTGACCAAAATTAAAAAATGGTGTTGGGTTTCCATGTCACGTCACGAGATCCATGATCCTTGACCTTCCATATACTGGAAACGTTCTAACTCGACCCTTCAGTTCCATTTGAAGGTTATAAATGGGCCATATCCAAGCTATGGAAGAGAGGAGAAGAATTCAACTTTGAGAGCAAAGTTACTCTGGAGAAATTATTCATTTCATATTGAGTCTGCATTTCTTCGTCCTTTTAAGTCTGAACATGTTGTTCAACCCCCAAGCTCTTCCCTATTTGATGGAGAATTTCATTGTCTCTCTTACATGAGCTTGCCTTTGGTGGAGGATTGAAGTGGTGGAGGCCCGGCTGGAAGTGACTTAGTTTCTTGGTTCCGAGATGTGTTGACACATAAGTTTGTCATTCATACACTTATGTTGATCATATTTTAATAGAAATACTCTTTTCTCATCCAATTAATGTCTTGCAAATACTTGAATTGTTATTCCATGGGCATACTTGTTATGAATATTGATGGATTATGTTATTGTAGGTGCTAACTTTATATATTATCATCATATGCTTGCGTATATTGGTTGTTGAGGACAAGTTGCAGGTATATAGCTTTGAGTCAAGTGCTCAATGGTGGACTTCATCGAACGTCCGGACGAGGTAGGCTCTTTATCTTGTCTTGTTAGCATGTTTGTTTATATAGCATACTTGAGATTAGTGTTGATTTCTGCAGTCATTTCCGTCTGTTGTGGTTTACCCCATGCCATAGAGTGATTTTCCTCGTAACAGAATTGGCAACCATACTGGGAGGGAATCTTCTTTTCGGGGTTTGGAGTGTTTTTCTCCTTTGATTGCTCTCGGTTAGCTTGAGTTTTCTTGTCGTCTGATTGCTTGACAGCCAATTTTCATTTTGAGTCTATGTTTCTTGGCCTTATCCTTAACCTGGCAGTGTTTTAACACACATATGCAGTTTTTCCCTTAACAGACGCGTACATACGCTAGTTTTATTTCTATAGGGCACATACATACGTAGTTTTTTGCCTAGACAGTCACGTACATCATCTTTGTTTGCTTTATTGCTGAGTTTGGTGTTTTTGGGGTAAGTTTTGATGGTTGTTGAGTCTTCTTGGGTCTCTGTCATCATTGTTGAATGCCTACAGAATGATAGGAAACCTTTCTTTTTTTGAATTTTCGGGCGGTTTTTCTTTCTCATCATCTTTTTCATTAGTTGTCCTTGCATCTTGGGTTGGGTGTTTGCTTCTTAATATCCTGCTTGGTTTGTCTCTTTTGGCTTACAGTAGGGTTTACATATCAAGTCGTTAATTAGTCCTTGCATTTTCATTTCTTTATATTGAAAATACAAAAAATATACATTTTGTATTATGGCATTTGATCTTTTGGGTTCTTATTATTGATCTTGATGCATGTATGGAAAGATTGCATCTTATTTGAAATTGCAGAGTTGAATTGAAAGTTGCATTTTTGAAACGCGCATAATTTATTAAGAATTGAAGTTAGGACTTTGCATTATATTCATATTCATTTCTTTCACTTGCTGAGTCATAACATCATCAGTTTCACGACCACATCTTTTGAGTAAACAAAGCCACTAAAAATAACACTGATAAATTTAAAATTGATTAGAAAAGATTTTATTTTTCAGGGTGTACAAACTAGCTTAAGATTTAGAGCCTTGGAATAGGATTTTGTGAGTAAACTTCTCCAAGGCTATTAAACTCGACATATGTGTCTGACTAAGGGAGTGGTGAAATCCATTGTATAACTGGTGACATCAGGAGGCTCTGCTCACATCAGAGTTAAGCAGGAGGTCACGTGAAGTTGGTGGAAGAGATATCCCTTTAATACCTTCTTAGCATCAGAGATATTTTTGGGGATCTATTCGTATCTGGGAGCCTTGCTAGTGCCTTTACCTCAGTGAGAGGTGGTGCTTTCAAGATTTTGGGCTTTATTACCTTGCCCATACGGTGGACCTGACTTACGACTGTTCGCATGTGCATTGGTTATATCGTGGTGGCTTTAATTGCTTGACATAGGTAGCCACATAGGTTGCTTCCACAAGTTATTTTGCGGGTACCCTGGGTCAGATAATAGTCTTGCAACACACGACCTTTATGGAGGATTACCTCTCCGAGGGGATCTGACTGGCTGCGTTGTTAAGCCCGTGAGGGCCCTTATAACTGATTTTGATACCTCTGATCTTTTGAAGGGAGTCTCAGGCCCCTCTTGGGCGAGGCATGCCTACTCTAGGGAGGGAGGCCCCTTTCAACCACTTTATCCTGTTTGTGTGCATATTGGCCCTTTTTGTTTATTTTGGTGTGCTCTTTGATTGTTAGTTTTCCTTAGGATGTGTTTTTATATCTCATGTCTTGAGTCATCGTGGAGTTAGACTAGCTTCGTCGTTTGTTGAAGTTACCACTGTATCTTGATTCTTTGTTGGTGTTTGCTTCTTGATATCCTGCTTGGTTTGTCTCTTTTGGCTTACAGTAGGGTTTACATATCAAGTCGTTAATTAGTCCTTGCATTTTCATTTCTTTGTATTGAAAATACAAAAAATATACATTTTGTATTATGGCATTTGATCTTTTGGGTTCTTATTATTGATCTTGATGCATGTATGGAAAGATTGCATCTTATTTGAAATTGCAGAGTTGAATTGAAAGTTGCATTTTTGAAACGCGTATAATTTATTAAGAATTGAAGTTAGGACTTTGCATTATATTCATATTCATTTCTTTCACTTGCTGAGTCATAACATCATCAATTTCACGACCACATCTTTTGAGTAAACAAAGCCACTAAAAATAACACTGATAAATTTAAAATTGATTAGAAAAGATTTTATTTTTCAGGATGTACAAACTAGCTTAAGATTTAGAGCCTTGGAATAGGATTTTGTGAGTAAACTTCTCCAAGGCTATTAAACTCGACATATGTGTCTAACTAAGGGAGTGGTGAAATCCATTGTATAATTGGTGACATCAGGAGGCTCCGCTCACATCAGAGTTAAGCACGAGGTCGCGCGAAGTTGGTGGAAGAGATATCCCTTTAATACCTTCTTGGCATCAGAGATATTTTTGGGGATCTATTCGTATCTGGGAGTCTTGCTAGTGCCTTTACCTCAGTGAGAGGTGGTGCTTTCAAGATTTTGGGCTTTATTACCCTGCCCATACGGTGGACCTGACTTACGACTGTTCGCATGCGCATTGGTTATATCGTGGTGGCTTTAATTGCTTGACATAGGTAGCCACATAGGTTACTTGCACAGGTTATTTTGCGGGTACCCTGGGTCAGATAATAGTCTTGCAACACACGACCTTTATGGAGGATTACCTCTCCGGGGGGATCTGACTGACTGCGTTGTTAAGCCCGTGAGGGCCCTTATAACTGATTTTGATACCTCTGATCTTTTGAAGGGAGTCTCAGGCCCCTCTTGGGCGAGGCATGCCTACTCTAGGGAGGGAGGCCCCTTTCAACCACTTTATCCTGTTTGTGTGCATATTGACCCTTTTTGTTTATTTTGGTGTGCTCTTTGATTGTTAGTTTTCCTTAGGATTTGTTTTTATATCTCATAACTTGAGTCATCGTGGAGTCAGACTAGCTTCGTCGTTTGTTGAAGTTACCACCATATCTTGATTCTTTGCCTTCTAAAAGGTGTAAAGTTATCAACCGTGGTACACACACCTCCACCTACCAGACTTGTGGTCATACAAGTATGAGTACTGAGTCAAGTCAGAAAGATGTTGGTAGTCCTTCGACTTCCATACCTAATATGGTTAATGGTACTCCTTCTATGCCTTCAACCACTACGATTGTAGTGCCAGAGGTTCCCATCATCACTCATGTCCGGCCTATAGTTAATACTCAACCCATAGTAACGAACCATTTTGGGTCTCTTTTTAGTTCGTCGGGCTACAATAATCAGTCCATCCCTTCAGCCTCTAGCCCTTTCTCTTATGGTATGTCAAATTTCACATCGCAATTTTCATCCTCCATTCCATCATCTAATCTGAATCCTAGCATTGGACTTGGGGGCATGGCTCCTCGACATATTCCACTCTCATTTGGTGGTGCTTATATTCCCCAAACGACTCCTACGGTTGGAAGCCTACCTCCTTTTCACCTCGGGTCTAATCTTAGTCTTAATGTTCCTGGATGGAGTGATCAACCAGGTGGACAAGTTGTTTCTTATGCTCCGTCCTTTACACCTACCTCCTCCATACTGATTCTGACCAATGCGTTTGGCATGACAAACCTATTTGTGTTTCCTAGTGGTATGCAGAATCATGATACTTAGCCAATACCTTAGGCCTCTAATCATTTTTCTCTTGGTATGCCAGACGTGTCTTCACATTTTCCATCCTTTGTCTCGCCTTCTTATGTGAATCCTAGTTTTGCTTCCGGAGACATGATGCCTCTTATTCTCCGTTTTCGTTTGGTGGGAGTCATATCCCTCGACCAACTCTCACAGTGGGAGGTTGGAATCTTCCTTCCCATGGATCCAATCTTAGCTTCACTTTTTCAGGAGCAAGTGCTCGAATGGGTAGTCATTCTACTTATTACACCCCATCCATCTACCCTTCTTCCGCTATGCCAGTTCCTACGAACACTTTTCCCATGATGAACCTCCATCTATCCTTTGGTGTTTCATCTATGGGGAGTTAGTTTTATAGTATGGGCAACCCCCTTCACGAAGTTCCTTCGTCTGGGGGCAACATATATCCTCACATGAGTAAACCTTGTTATGTTGTTTTCTCTTTGCAAGCAGCTTCCTTGATGTTGATTCCCTTACACCCTTTTATGAATCATTTTGGAGGAGGATACTATCCTGCTGGATAGGGCCATGGTGTATACCAGAACCCTTCCTAGCCCACAATCTCTCAAAACCCATATTTCCTGGAACATTGGTCTCAAATGCCGCAACTAACCACCGCAAGTCCAATCATACTGACATTATATAACCAACCTTTGTTAATCATGTTGGAGATGATCCACTAGCCTCTGCAAGTCATGCTAAGAGCATGTCACCAGCCATTGTAAGTCATGTTAGGGGAATTCATATGATTGAGAAGCCTCGGCGTATAGGACGTAAGCCCAAGTTCCATTGTAGGATTTGCAAAGGGAATCACCTTACTTGTATGTGCCCTGCTACTGTCGTGGTACAAGAAGCACAATCCTTGTATGATAGCCCTTCGGGTTCTAAGTCATCTTTGGTTTCCCAACATTCTGATCTTTCTTTGACTAATCTAGCGGTTGTGCTGATGCAATCTTCATCCAACACCACTCCTGTTTTGAGGAGTGAGGCATCTTTCGACCATGTCATTAACATTTCTAGTTCAGTATCTTCTGAACAAGGGAGCATTCCTCTCTCTCTGAGTACACTCCCTCCAAGTCCTAGGGAGATTTCCTTTTATTGGAATGATCTTGTGGAGCATCGACTTCCTTCTTTTACACCCTTCCAGATAAGGGGCATTCTTCGATGTATTGTAGAGAAGGTAACCTCTGCAAGCATTTAATCCTCCTCAACTTGGAAATATTTGGGTTTTCCCAAGCTTGTGTTAGTTGTCTGTGAGTTGTTGACTTTCCACAAAAGTCATGCACAGGATCCCTAGCCTCCCCCATGATATGCTACCTAGAACAACATCACCAAGTCTTGGTTAAGCTCTTTTCTGACTCTATTAAAAAGCAAAAAGATTGTCAAGTGAACATATCTCTTTCACACTCATTAATTGGATTTGAAAGGACATTTATTTAGTGTAAGTTTAACCCTTGTTTGGACCAAGTAGACTAATTTCAAAAAATGAATACTCTAGTCACTAGTGGCTAGAGGAGTTCTCTTGGGTATTGTTTTATACTTTTTCGGGCCTAGGGAACTAAATTTATGAAAAAGGACATTCTTTGGAGTTACGATGTAATTGAATCTCATTCTCTTACTTGCAGTATTGAGCCTATTGTCGGTTTCCGCTTTCGCATTATAAGTCTATCGTCTCAGCAGTTTGCATCATCGGCGAAGCAGAGCCTTGTTTATATCCTTTGCAACTTGACAACATGTACCCTACGACGAAACATTCCCCCGAGTGTCCAGATCCTGCATGCACCTTCTTGCATTGAGCATAGGTATGTTCCACTGTTGAAGTTGGTTGCTTATTCGTGACACTCGTTTCCTCCTCTGTATCATAGCATTCATTTGTCTATGAAAAAACAAAAAAAAGACGGGGGAGAAAAGAATATTATCTCATGTTGGCAACAGTCGTGTCACCTTTGAACAGAGCACAAACTTTTGAGTCCACTTATCATCTGAAGTTTGGGTTTAGCATGACCATAGGAAATTGAGCTCGTTACTTAGAGTTTACTCCTCCTACTGATTACCCTTCCAGTCCATATGGAGAATTTGATTGGTGCCTCCTGCATCACAAAGTCTCATCATTAAGTCTATGTTGCCAGAGTCCTCCATATGTCTCATGCTCTTGTTCAAAGGATGTTTATAAGCCTGTGTAAGCCATTTCTCAGAATTCTTGACTTTGCATGTTGGCCATACCCTTAGTGTGTCTTAGAGTTACATGAAGTTGTAGTCCTACCATTCACCCTGGTCCTACTTTCATTATGAGTAGGTAACCTTGAACCCAACAGTCGACATCTCCTCATTGGTTGTTGATTGGGGGATTCCCTTATGTTCGACAGTAAGAAATCTATTCACAAATTATGATTTGTGTAGTGTCTTGGATGCCATTAGCCTTATTGGTGGTTTCCCCACCTTTGTCGGCAATTTTCCTTATTGGTTGTTATTCAAAGGGTATTTTTCATGCACTGCTTGCATCTGGTGAATGCGAAAGACGCACAGGGTCATTGGTTCGTGAACATGTTCTTCGTACGAGTTCCTTCAAATCATCAAGCTACTGCTTTGTACCTCATGCTGACTGATGAGAAATGCCTTTATGCTCTCCTTTCAGTGGGTCTCCTTCCATCGACCTCAACTCATCTATTCTGGAAATGAGGCCTAAAGTCCCATGAGTACCTAGAGGCTTGCAATCATCAGTGGCAGGTTCTCTCACCATCGACAGTTGGGAATACATCAATGTCTCCTGATCGATGGATTCTTCAAGTGTTCGACCTCAACTCCTTTATTCACACTTGTAATAATGTACTTGGTGCCTTGATACCTACTTTCATTATCGGTACATTGTCTAGCGTTTGTTAATGGTATACCTTAATGATCGATAATCAAACAAAGTCTCATTGTGTTCGACCTCAACTCCTTTATTCACATGATGTAGACTTGCACCTTTGGCAAATCGTGTATAAGACTTGTAGACATCACTTCATAGTCACAACTTTCGTGAGCTATTGCTATCATTCATTGGACCAGTACCTATATGACTTCAATGATCATGGGAGATCAAATTGTACTCCATTGTATACAAATATCTTCAGATTTATTTTTGACATTGGTTTTCACCGGGCCTTGTTCGTGACTATGACAGCCTATGGCATATATCTACCTTTGTATTTCCTATTCATGGCCATGAACAGTTGTTTGGTATATTTCCACGTGGATCTGCAATGTAATTCAAATT
The DNA here is from genome assembly GCA_032191745.1 of Picea mariana. Classification (NCBI taxonomy): domain Eukaryota; kingdom Viridiplantae; phylum Streptophyta; class Pinopsida; order Pinales; family Pinaceae; genus Picea; species Picea mariana. The sequence continues at coordinate 11,117 of JASDQU010207469.1, forward strand.
GGCAGCCATGTGTACAAAGTCATTATGGATTGTAATATTCTTATGAGCAACTAGTTCGTCCAGTTGGGTATCCATTACTCCACTTATGGGAATTGTAATGTATTTTGGCCATCGCAAATACTCCTCTGACCTCACACATTAGAGGGCATCTGTTATAGCAGGATTTTCCTCGCCCCATGCAACTTGCTTAGAAGATCTTTTACATTTCCCTATGCAGACTTGAAGTCCCTTTTTACAATTCCCAGAGCTAAAAATCATATTTTCCACATATACGTGCCCTAACAGTTATACAACATGTGTATATGCAGGTTCCACCATTACAGCCCGCGTACATTGGGTTTTCTGCCCAAAATTAAAAAATGGTATCGGGTTTCCATGCCACATCACAAGATCCATGATCCTTGACCTTCCATATACTGGAAACATTCTGACTCGGACCTTCAGTTCCATTTGAAGGCTATAAATGGGCCATATCCAAGTTGTGGAAGAGAGGAGAAGAATTCAAATTTGAGAGCAAAGTTACTCTGGAGAAATTATTCACTTCATATTGAGTTTGCATCCCTTTGTCCTTTTAAGTCTAAACACATTTTCCAACCCCTAAGCTCTTCCCTATTTGATGGAGAATCTCATTGTCTCTCTTATATGAGCTTGCCTTTGGTGGAGGATTGAAGTGGTGGAGGCCTAGCTGGAAGGGACTTAGTTTCTCGGTTTTGAGAAGTGTCAATACGAAAGTTTGTCATTCATACACTTTTGTTGATCATATTTTAATAGAAATGCTCTTTTCTCATCGAATTAATGTCTTGCAAATATTTGAATTGTTATTCCATGGGCATATTTATTATGAATATTGATGGATTGTTCTATTATATCTGCTAACTTTATATATTATCACCATATGCTTGCGTATCCTGGTTGTTGAGGACAAGTTGCAGGTATAAAGCTTTGAGTCAAGTGCTCAACGGTGGACTTCATCAAACATCCGAACGAGGTAGGCTCTTTAACTTGTCTTGTTAGCATGTGTGTTTATATAGCATACTTGAGATTAGAGTTGATTTATGCAGTCATTTCCGTCTGTTGTGGTTTACCCCATGCCATAGAGTGATTTTCCTTTTAACAACGGGGAATTGGGGAAGACTCCAACAACATTATTGAAGCTTTGGCTCTTTGGCAGGGATTAAATCAATTGCAGCGATTGAGAATCACAGATGCAATTGTTTTTGGTGACTTGCGCCTATTGATAAGTGCATTGGTCGCTTCTTCTAAGCCTAAAACTTGAAAATTTTCCATCTCATTAAGAAAATTAAGGGGATTGCTACATCTTTTCATAAACTTGACTTTTATCACATTTCCAAGAACTTAAATCAAGAAGATGATAAGGCAACCAATCGTATTGCTGAGTTGCAAAAAGGTGAACTCAAGATTAATCAAGAGGTTCCACAATGGGCCCTCATTCCTTAACCCCCATGGAGCACGCATGAACCTTAGTTATATTGGAAGACAAGATTAGAATTGATGGAAATGACATGAGGCACGTGGAAGAGAATGTTGGTGGATTGTGCAATGCCTTTGTAGGCTGGTGGATAGAAATAACCTAATCGGCTTGAATTTTGTTTATGTATGCTGCTGGAAAGAACATAGAGCTATTTTGTTTTTTTGCTTATAGTCTTGATCAGTTCACGCAACAGACCTCTTAAGTTCAGGGTCACTGCTCAAGCTAAAGCAGAACATTATTGTAACTGTGCCAGTGGCTTTACCACTGTTTTCTAATATAAATATAATCATTTTTGTCAAAAAAATAAATAAAGGTGTCGATATCCTTCCACCTTCGATGGTGTCCATTTATTATGCACACCCATATCATCAATCATATTTTCAAAGACAATGACATGCTCTATCCATTGTGCTTGGTTGTTTTATTACTCTAGCCTTTGAGATAATCCCATCATATTTACCATGTACATCTTCAAGCTAGAGCTCAACTTCTTCACGTATTTTCCAATGATTTTCTTGAATCTTCTCTTCCCCTCCCTTTAAATATGCAATTTGATGCCATCCATCAAACATGTACATCCTTCTTTAATTCTATATTGCATTTTTTTATTTTACCTCATCAGTATTTAGGGCTCCTTTAACCTTCTTACAAATTTCCTCTTGAAGTCTTTTGGTAGTATTCTCTTCAACTTCTCCAGTAATATCTTCATCCATGTTCTTTGATACACTTTTTTATACTTTGAGCATCATTAAGAAGGTATTGATTGTGCTAAGGGTGGCAAGTGCAGGGGGGAATCTCCACAATCCCAGAGGAAACATGATGTTTTACTACTCTCGAGGGCTAGGAAATATCTCCAATAACCTTGTCGAGTCCTATTCATTGTGGATGGGCATGTGTATTGCAAAGGAATGAGGAATCAATGATATTATGGTTCCGGGGGACTTGTTGTTGGTCACAAAAGATATGATAAATCATGTCGACATGGGAAGAAATGCATTGATATCTATCCTCTCAAGGATAAGATACTTGGTCACCAGTTTTGAGAAAATATCATTCTTCCACATCAAAAGGGAGCTCAATAGCTTGGTGGATAACTAGGCTAAAGTGGCCTCACATTTAAATATCAGAACATTGATTAAAAATGGGGTAATATCCACTAACCTTGTTCCTTAACCAAAGTGGACTTCAATCTTTCATTCCTTTCAATGCAAGGCACGAACATGACACATAAGGGAAGATTTGGTAAGTGACTCTTGCTGCTCACATGCTTGAATAATTGGTAGGGTCGATGTGATATTGAATGTGATATGTGTGAAGTTTTAATGAAATGTGGGATCATTCAATCAATGGAAGTGAGTTGCGGTGGTTTTGTATAGTGGAGAGGAGAGTATTCCTAATCCGATGGGTCTAGTTTGGGTGCTCCAACGTGGTGCTTGTCTAGGGTATTAGGAGGTTAGGTATTTTTGAGTGTTGGGTGTGTGGCTTCTGTGGGTTTCGAAAGGTGGTGAGCAGGGGTTTCAAGCTTCTTCAATGTCGATGATCTTCTTGGAGTGGTCTGGAAAAACTCAGGTTCCTCGGTTTCTTTTTCCTGTTGCCATTTTATCTTCCTTTCAAGTTTTACGTTGACATAGAAATCCTTCGTTTCTGATTTTTAGCAAAGTTGGGATTGGGGTTAAAATTCAATGGGTTTTGTCTGGAATTGGGAATTGTGGTGGAGAGTTTTTTCAAATCAACATCTCTTCTATGCAATATCTCTCTATGGTTAATGTAATATACCTTATGTATATTACAATGTTCATTAATTACTAATTAAATCATTTATGTAATAATTATACTTTTAATGTAAAGTCACGTCTTTTTAGACAAAAGACGTGACTCTACTCATTTACATGTATTTATACATGTTGTTGTACATTGAATAAAACAACGAATAATAAATTTATAAAATATTGAATATATATTTCATATATGTGTAGTTTCATGCTTCCAATTGGTGACATAGTGAAACATCTATCCTCAAATTGAAGTCACTTGTGTAAGTATGGAAACCATAAATGCCATACTTGGAAACATGAAAAGAATTATGGAAAATATGAGTGTCGCTCTCGAAGAAATGAAGAATTACGTGAACGAAATAATAGAAGAACAATTAGAGAAGGAAGTCTTGGCATACTTAAAGGAGAGGGGTGTCCGCCAAAACCAAATCTCACTTCAAGAATAACACTTGAAGGATCCCTTCGTCATCGAGATGGACCTAGAGGTTGCTAAGCTAGTTCCTTCATCCTCCTTACTGCGCAACATTAATGGCAATACTAATGATGATAGTAACAACTGCAGACGTAGAATGGATGAAGATGAAAACAACAAAGATGAAGACAACTGCAACGTGGGAGAATATGAGAACCGTGATTCCTTTCAGCACCCTGGTTTTGATCAAAAATATCATGAAACCCTCGTTGGAAAAGATCTAGGTTACAACAAGAGCAATTTTGATATTGACGATGGTGTTTTAGGTGTGAAGTTTATGCCTACAACGACGAACGAGGGGAGACATATGAGGGAGTACCAATCGATTTGTTTTGTGCTAAAATGGACCTCACAACCACACCAGAAAATTTCAATGCTATGAACATGAGGTACGACCAATTGGATCAAAAAAGGTACACCAATTTCAAACAAGATATGCATATATACATTATGTTTATCAATTCAAATGATATTCTCGGTTTTATCTTGCAAAGTGACAATGAAGATCGCCCGATGCCTCCCGAGGACAACACTAAAAATTTGGGAACCGATGATCAAGAAAACTGGGAAGTGACAGGTATACAAAAGCCCGAGTCTGGAGAAACGAGTCCTAGCCACCAAACTAAAATTGTAAAGAATGAGAGTGACTCAAACCCTACGAAACAAAAATTAAATATTGAAGAAGATAAGATTGGCGAAAACACTGGGAAATAGAAACTCGATATCAGAGAAGATGAGAGTGAAGTTAGAGATTCAAATTGAGGTCCATTGATGGCGCGAAGGTCATTCATCCCAAGAGGAATTAAAAACGTCTGTGAGACATGTTTCATAAACGTAGCTCTGCAATGTTTTTTAGCAATGGATAAAATAAGGGAGGGATACGTGAAGCCTTGGGATCAAGTCTTAGATTCAAATTTTATCACCTACCAAATATGTAATTTTCTTGCTCATAGATTGTGCATGATGGGCTCTCATGATTTTCAATTAACATGGTCCGATCCCTTGGAGGCACCTACTGAACCTCATAATAAATTATATCATGGTCTGAAGAAGAACCATTCTGGCCTAACTATACTGAAAATTATGAATTTCCTAGACAAAGAAAACAAGGGATTAGAGGTACAAGAAGGTTCAGAAATTAGGTAGCTTCTGGAATATTTTATGATAAGTTTTCAAACAAAAGTAACCTACTCGAGTTGTGGACTGGAATTCTCTCATACTCTAAAAAAAAGAAGGAATTCTCAATGTGAACTTGACCAATGATGAGGTCTGCGGCTTGCGATAGTTGAGCGGTAAGTGGTTTCAAAAGTTGGGGGATGACCGGTCTAAGTAGTTGAAACCAGAGGCTCTCCTGCCATTCATAGGATTACATAACAGGAAAGATAGACTTTCAAAGTGTTATAGTAAATGTAAGTTAGATATTTCGATTGAAAAAGCTCCTCGTGTTCTGGTGGTTTCATGGATGGCTGAAGTAAGACAAAATCGTGGTGAACTCGACCATCTGAGCAACAAGATTGAATTTGAAAAATACCTTGATCTCAGTAAATTTGCATCCCAAATCCCAAATACAACGCTTGACGATTATAAATACAGACTCATTGCAGTGGCTGACTTCCAAGGCCCTGTTGAAATTGATCCATCAATCCCAGTTGTAGGCCAGAGTAGCACCTTCGAAATAGGATCCAAACATGAGCAAGATAAATGGATACAATTTAATGATGATGTAGTTACTATGTGCATCAATGATCCTCACATGTTAAACACAATTCACCAGGGTTTTTTTTTATCCGATAGAAAAGGGAGAAATATTACGATGGTTTCGACGATTAATTTGGTGCAGTTCGCAAATAAATAATATAATTTGGACAAATATGAAAGAAGCATGGTGTAGTGTTTACAACAATATTCTGAAGTTAAGAAGCAGGTTAGAAGATGGAGCCAAATATGATGCATTGACAGAAGATGAGTACAATATGGTTTATGTTGTTATTTTCAACATACATGTGCATCGTGCAGAACTACATGATAAATATAAGGATTCATTTAAAGGGTACATTGCTTTAGTGGTGTTACCAACTTTAAGGGATGTTCAATGTAATGAGTTGTTGATGAGAGAACTTGTTAAAAGATGTGACATTTATGAAGTGATGGGGCGATGGATGTCACAGATGTTTGACCCATTGCAGAGCCACTTCATTCCAATGCACACCCTTCCTACACTCCCCGAATTTGGATTTGATGTTTTTCGTAACATGCTCTATAATCATGAAATGAGGATGAACGTGAAGAAATCCCTCATGAATATTATTAGTCAAGAGAGTAAGGAAGAAATAATTGACGGAGCTTTAGTGATAAAGGTTTTGGCCATTTTTTAGGATAATGGTAGGCCTGGTGACATATTGGGTTTTGAAACGACCGTTTTTGAAGGTGTTAGAGCTTACTATTGTCAAAAAGTTACTTCATGAATTTTAGATGATTCATGTACAAATTTTTGTTGAAGGTGGAAGAAAGTTTGAAACAGGAAGACACAAGTCCCCATTATTTGCATTCGATCAACCAACAAAAGTTATTGGAGATTGTGCAAATTGAGCTACTTTCCCGTTTCCAAACTTGACTTCTTGAAAATGAGCATTCAGGTTGCCTTGCACTGATCAGGGAATATAGGAAAGACGACCTTTCAAGGATGTGCAAGCTATTTTGTAGAATACCTAATGACTTGGAAACAATTGTGAATACATTTTAAAAACTTTGTAATTAGTAAAGAAACATCACTAGTTAGAGTGGTAGAAGATTCGTCTTTACCTATGCTTCGAGGATGAAGCTTATCTTTTTAGGAGGGATGACTTGTAATATACCTTATGTATATTACAATGTTCATTAATTATCAATTAAATCATTTGTGTAATAATTATACTGTTAATGTAAAGTCACGTTTTTTTAAACAAAAAGACGTGATTCTACTCATTTACATGTATTTATACACGTTGTTGTACATTGAATAAGACAACAAATAATAAATTTATAAAATATTAAATATATATTTCATATATATATCTAGTTTCATGTTTCCAGTTAATTTGGGTGATACATATTGGACAGACGTGAAGAAGATTCTCCGCAGGCATGAGGAGGCCAACCAAGCAAACAATCAAGATCTTCATAAGATCAATGCGAAATTGATAGATCTAGAATAGGTTGTAGATAGAAGTGTGGCTGATGTTTTGGAATTGTTCCAAGTGCAGATGTGGCAGATTGATGCTCCAGAGGTTGAATGCCAGCAGCTGTGGACAATGGTTCTACCTCAATAAATGGACTCTCTCTCGGGCATCCAACAACAATGACTCAGTGAACTCCATTTAGCAAGTATCAAGGGAGGAAGAAAGAGGGGGTCAGCTTCATAACCCTATGGAAGTTGAAGAGTTGGGCCCTCTCCTCTCCATAGAGGGGAAGGAGGCCTAAGACAGTGTTTTCTCGTAGCATATTATGTATTTCGGAGTTGCTTTTCTTCTGGGACAGTTTGTGAAAAATGTTATCAATGATAATCTTTGGAAGGTTAGTTTAGAGGATGTTTTAAAATCTCATATGGTATATATAGATCTATATATCCAGATGGACATTCCTGAAATTTTGTTTGTAAATGTTGCAGTTGTGTAGCAGCCCTCTTTTTTTTTTTCATTTTTAATGAAAAATCAATTCTATCTCTGTTAAAAAAAAAAGGTCTTGATTATGCTCACACGACATTTTGATTTCATTGTCTTTCTTTTTCAACCATTCTCTTGACTCATATGTTCCCCACTTTCTTTTGATAAGATTTTATTGGTTGAATTTATCAATCTCCCTCATTGATGCTTTATTATAGGATTGCATCTTGATGAAATCACCTTTCTTTATAATATCTTATTTTAGCTCTTCATTACCCTTCCGCAATTTGGAAAAAAAATATATAGCTTCATTTAATTAATATTGAATTTTATACATTGCCTTCATTTTTGTGTCCCTAATCCATTTATTTGAGAAGGGTTTCTCAAATTATTCATACGTGGAGTTCAATGTAATATCTTTATCAAGATTGTCCACCACTTATAAGCTTCACTATAAAAAGAAAGACTTCCCTTAAAAATGAGTACTAGAATTTTTCTTTCCCATCCTTAACCATTCCATAGAATCTTCAACTTCATCTATTCTGAATGAAAGTCTTGCCATTAGTTCTTTCTTGGGGTCTAACAAAATATTTCAACTTACAGCCTCACTACCTTCATGATATTGATCTCAATAGTTATGATCTTTTTCCCAATATATTATACTCTATTTCCACCTTGCAAGGACTTTTAATCACTTAAATCAAACGTTCCAACTAAAAGTTATGCCAATTTTAAGTTAAAATACCTTTTAAACCCCGATTTGAGGAAAGTCCTATAAGAAAACCTTGTATATGTTTTATCTCCTTATTTTTTGCACCACTAAGTTTGAAATCCAACCTGTAATAACTTGGTATGTCTTGTTTCCATTGCAATAGGTTTCACTAATTATTTACCTGCTTAGAAAAAGTTATGATCATTTTCTCAAAAATTGCTAATTTGACACCTTTCAAAATAACAAACTTGCACAGTAGGACACGTGTCCAATTTTGCAGACTTGACTCTAAAATTTGGATAAAAAATACTTCGATCCATCTTCTTTCCAATTCCCTTGGTGGTACTCAACTTGGAGGTCGCAATCTTCAAATATGATTGTTTTGTCAAAACCACAACATGTTTAAAATCTTACATTACAAAGCCTATAAATATGAAAATATAACAAATAATATTCTAAAACTTTTACTCAATATATTTTGTTATGTCTATTCACTTTTAAAATTTAACTCACTAAAAACAACCCAAAAAAAGTTAGAGTGGAAATGGTAAGATGACTTGTTTGAACCAATAACACCTATATTTGTCTACTCTGATACCAAATGTTATGACCAAATATTTAAAGTATCATAATAAACCAAAGTACACACAATATACACAAGATGTGGACATGGAGAATAACTTCAAAATATATAATAAAGATGAGTTACAAAAGAACCTCCTCCAAATTACCCCAATACATTCATATATCTAAATTACGTGTTCGTTTTTTTTCCAATTTACAAAGCTCAGGGAAACCTTCGAGTACTTCCCCTTATTTCGAGGATGGTACCCCGAGTAGACCCTAGAATCTTCAGGGCACATGGTCGATCAACAAGGGGGATCGAAGCCATTACAACAATATACTCATTATTAGTTCAACATGTCACTTGTTGGAATTGAACATGAGTGGAGGATAACAATCATTTCTCCCAACCACTTGAGCTAAACCCAATTAACGTCCAAATTACTTGTTGTCTACATAGGGACTACATTA
>JASDQU010207470.1:15609-38222 GCA_032191745.1 Picea mariana
CGGGAAGTTGATACACCAAACTACCCAAAACGGGGTCCACAAAACTGTTGGATTTTCATCTTCTAGGGTTAGGGTTTTGGATTTTATTTATGATAAAAAGGATTTTGGAGCCTCATTGTAAAATAATCTTCTTGTGAATGTGAGTATCCTTCACATCTCTTCTCAGAGATAAGCTTCCACCATTCTAGCAAGTCTTTCACTCTGTATTTCTACAATTTTGTACATTTCGCTCATTAATATAAATTGTGTATTATTGTATCTCTGTGTTTATGGTTGTATGTATGATATACATTTATGTTATATTATTGGATATATGAGATATATCTATACACTTCTTTATTATATCTCTGCTCTCATTTCATGCCAAAAATAATCTGGATCAATCTCATTAGACACCTCGTACTGAGTGTTCTATCCTTTACAATGTATCGTGGTACACAATGTTGGTGCTCCACTATCACCATGGTATTGATGAATTAATAGTAGCACACTGCACCTATTCATTTATGATAATGAAGTTTATCTTAACAATACCCATCAATCTAACAAATGCACTGGTGTTGTGAAGACAATGGCATAAGGCAAATTCTTTATAACCAATTATAACAGTGTGACTTAGTAGGCACACCACTGCAATCTATGGAGGTGCATCAATAGTCGTGGTGCACTGGTGCATAAATGTGAAACATACGCACTGTGACATATTTTGAAAAATGAATAGCATGATTTGTCTTTTGTAAGGCATGTTAGTAATACAATGCACTGGTAGATATCATGTTGATGATTTGGTAGACATGGCACACTGGTGATTCAGATTTAACAAAGGGCACCATGAATGTTTGCTCCATAAATTTTACAATTGCAATGCATCTTTGTTAATGAAAAGAATCAGTGTTGTTAAAATCACTAAACCGACATGGTTAAAAGCACTGAGTGATTGCGGAGCATCCTATGGGATGCAGTACTACACCATGTTGTTTTTTTAGATAGTGCACTATCCTCGTAGAATATGTTCTATTTTTTGTGCATTGATTTCTTTTTAAGTTTTTTTTTGAAACAAAAAAAAGGACTTTTTTGAATACACCTCATTTATATACGTAATTTTTTTATAATTTCAATTTGTTTTATCTATATATATGTTCTTAAAAATATTTTTATGTGAATCAGAGATGAGGATGACAAGAGGAGGAGGAGGAGGAGGAGTGACAAAAGGTCGAGCTGCACACATTTGTGCGAGAGTGGGAGGCCAGAGAGAGGGAGTTTTCCCCTCACCCTCTTTTACAAAAAACACACGAAGTTTTGATGGCCATTTTCCTCTTGAATTTTTATCATAAGGGTACATGCATTAGGGGGAATTATTCATTTTTTCAATAGTTTATTTGTTGATGGGATCATGAGAGATAGGGGTTCATGGCCAGTCTCGATTTGTGGTATCATCTTGTTATCACACAAGTTGTAGGTTGGGAAAATCCTAACCCAAACCATAAAATGGTGACAACTAAGAGAGCACCTACTCACTATCGCCTTAGATAAGTGTTCTCATCACTTTATAGGTAAAGTGATTACCTCAAGGGGGGGATCTCGGTGACACTAGGGGGGAATGAGATGGAAAGTGTGATGTAGGAATGAATTCCCCTATAGTTCAATTTTCTATGTGTGGATAAGGGCTTGAGTAAGGTCGTGGTGGTAGCCAAGGGTTGCCAAGAAGTAGTAGACCTTGCAAATGTTGATTGTAACTGCATGAGACACAAGGAAAACAACGATACAATCCCAAATGTATGAGGGAAAAGAAATTTAATCATGTTGACCCTAATTGCAGCATTTAGTAATGCTATATATCAACAATGAAATTGGCAATTAATTCTGCAAACAAGTTGCAAAAACTCTAGTTGAAAGAGAAAGAGATCAACTAGAAACAAATAGATCAACTAAACTAAGATAGCATTAGACTTTAGAAATGAAACAAGGTTGTTACAAAAGATAGCTGCAGAAATATTTTTCATCCTTATGGATGTAAAAAACAATTTATTACAGCAAGTATATGAACCACTAAAACTTCTATAAATTCTACAAAAAACGTGCACTAGGCCTAGCAGTTTATGTGGGAAAAGTTGAGGAAACTTTCAATGGTTAATTCAAGAGTTATTTTAGAAGTTTGATTAGCGTTTCTACTGCTCTAATGGTTTTAGATGAATATTTATAAAAACATCAAGAATTACTTGAGAAAATATGATTCCCTAGTGGCTCAATCAAGCCTATTAAGAAAATAATTGGATACAACTTAGACAACCTTCAAATCATAAATTTTCACGTTAACCAATGAAACATTTTATTTCGACAATGCAATTATACTAGTTCCTTCAACTATTGAGTTATGGATTCAAGTAAATAAAGAGTTGAACAACGTTATGTCCTTGGGGTTGTAAAGCCTCTTACTCCCCAAGAAAAGAAAATGTTAATGTAGGAGATACTAGGTGGGTGTAAACCCTTTTACTTCTCCTAATAATTATTTTTACAAAAAATAACTTCTAGACAAGATGATAGGTAAATGGAGGGGTTGTAAATCCTTATATTCCCCAAGAACTCTAGAAAATCAAACTTGTGACTAAGCAATGAAGCATCAATGAGACAAATCTTTACCTAGCTCAAGAAATGACAATATAAACCTCTCCTTACCAAGATAAATCTACCACACATGCCAAAGAAAATATCCAACAAGGGTAGCACACTGCTTATTCCACCAATAGCATAAAGAAACTAAGATAAGTGCACACAAGACACAAAAGGCTTCCCAAGGAGGGCACAAATTTCAGCCAAGTAATTCTCATAATGGGAGAGATATGTTATGAAATGAGATTCACATGATCTCTATTTATACAAAAGTCTTAAAACAAAGTTTGTGCACTTAGAAAGGGTAAAACATAAGATAAGGGGTCAACTGATTAGGGTGGATATTGGTGGCCACCCACTGATTCCAACTGGCTCCTTTTGAAAGTTTTAGTTCAACACGTTCTTCTGTAATTATTTGTAATTGTGGGTTCTACATTTTCGGGGTTGTATGAAGCCCTACACAGCTTATTTTGGAATTTTTCATGTCAGTACATTGTTATGTACTTCCAAGACCATTTTGGGGCCCTCAATAGTGTTTTTTTGGCTTGCCACAGTCGAACTATAGATCGAGTTAGAGTTTGATAGAATAATGTGTAGTTATTGAAAATAATTTTCCAACAGGCTATCACGTGCCTAAAACGGATGTTGTATGCAAAATTTACAACCCTAGGAAGTTGATGTACGAGAATTGCTTCATGTTAGCAATGTGCCAGCCAGCCAACATATTCACCACGCATTCAAGGGAGAAGCCTCACGGTTGTTGAACACCTTGGAGGAGGAATTGTGTAGAGGAAGGCACATAGAAGACAAAACTATTGAAGGTTCTATGAAGCTATGTCAGGTGGGCATCGAGCGAGTGCATAGAGTGAATAGAAGGAACTTTGTTTTGAGTTCATAGAAAAGAGAAGTGTCCAAGAGAAGACACTTATAGAGTTGTTGAATACTCTATTAGCTCATCAAGGCGTGCTTGAGAAGAAGTTGCCAGTAGGGAATTTTTATCTCTTCGAGGGACAGAAGAGACATAGACCTTTGAGGTTTGAGCGGTTGAATCTCAAGAAGGAAACAAAGTTGTTGAACACTTTGGAGAAAGAACTGTGCAAGGAATGCACCAAGACAACACTTGAACTAAGTGTTGAAAGGAAGCCTCTGAAAGGCTAGTTAGAACATAAGGTGTGTGTGCAGGGAGAACTTGTTTTGAAGTCTGAAAGCTCGAAAGATCGAGCACAGAAGGTACCAGGAGGGCCACCAGAAGTATTCTAAGGAAGAACATGGATGAGGTAAAGTTTCATTGATGGAATCTCAAGAGAAACAATGCCTTTGCACACAGAGTAACAACCAAGAGGAGAAAAATATTGAGAAACCCCTCGAGGTTTCAAAGTTGGCAAAGCTCAGGAGGGACAGTGTTCGAAAAAATCATTGGCGAGATCAAGGTTGCAAGGCTCGCAAGAAGGAGATCAAAGGTTGAGACCTTTGAAGCGTCAAAATATCCCAATACTAGGAAGAAATCGTAAGCTCATGAGGAGGATCATTGGAAGCCGTCGGATAAACTGCAGAGGCAAAGATCTGGACCATCGGAGCCCATGTCTAGACAACGAAGGGGAGCACAGGATATTAGATCTGGACCGTTAGATCAAGCACAGAGGCCCAATAACTATTGGATCTGGGAGAAGACGCACAAGGTTTAACACTTGTATAAGTAGGAGAGTGGAGTCACCAAAGTCCCGACATCATTGGGACCATCCATCGTTAGAGGACACGTGGCAAAGATTTGGAAGCCATCGGGGTTTCAGAACTTAGGTGTATAAGGGTGGTAAAGTGCGAGTATTCACGATCGCCGAAATCGCAAAATCATTCCAACCGTCAGATATGGGGTGACAGGTGTCGGATATCTACACTCGTCAGAAATTTGGGCACCGGGAGAATGGGGGTGAAGACTGGAGAAAACTCGCGAAAGGAGAATTTGGGAAAGAATAAGGATTGTCCATTGTAAAGGACGTGTGGTGAGAAGGTATTATTTCGCTAACTCATTGCTGGAGGAAGTCAATGGACAGATTTTTAAGAACCCACAATTCATGAAATCATGACGCAATCTAAGTCGTCAGATCGGGAGGAGCATGAGACATTTATTTGGAAGGCTCCAAGATTTCGAAAATTCAGAGTTCGAGGTTTGGAGAACATCACGATGAGAAATCAAGGGTCACGAAATCCTGATTCATGAAATCCTGAAAGGATCTGGACAATTGGATCATAGGAGGATACAGATTGTCAGTTTGTGTTAGAGGATTTTGGGGTTTCGGACTTCGAGGATTCCCTGGTGTAGCCCCCCTCCCCTTCGGGGTTTTTCGAGCTCCCGCTCACTGGATCGTTCTCCTTCTTCAGCCAAAATGGATTTTCAGGCTCCTGTTGGAACCCTATGAACAAATCCATAGGTCCTTATGAACTTTGCCCCGTGCAAACAAGCATTGAGCACGATCTCCTTCCTCTCAGGACCACTACCCGTGACCACTGACTTAGTCCAGAAAGGGCACCTTGTGTTTCACAATTTTGTGAATCCTGTTGTTGAGTCCCCTAGCCCCAAGTCATAGTGGAGGTCATATGGTTGAGGTTTAAGGGAGGAGCTAGAGCCCGTTAAGCCCTATTTCGGGTTTCAGGACTTGAAGGAATCAGGGGACTCATCAATAGGATTCAGGAAATCATGAAACGTGACGTGCCCTTTGTTGGATACGTTAGTTGTCATTGGTAGTGGTCACGAGAGGAAGGATCTTGCGCTCAGTGCTTGTTTGCATGGGGTATAGTTCAGAAGGACCTATGGATTTTTTCCAAGGGTTCCAACAAGAGCCCAAAGAGCCATTTCGGCTCAAGAAGGAGAACGGTCTAGTGATTAGGAGGTTGCAGAACCCTGAAGGGGAGGGGGACTGCATTAGAGTGGTATCAGAGTGATAATTTTCTTCTGTAGATTTCAGGTGGAACAAAAGAGGAAGACATGGTGTTGACTCTTTGTACATGGAGATCTGTTTTCACAAAGGCAACAAACATTTGAAAGTTAGGTGGGTTAAAACTAGAGAGAAATAATATGGCTATTGAAGGCCATGATAGTGGTCCAAAATAAGATCTCCAATGGAAAAGAAAGGTTGAGATAGATAAAAAAATTAGCAAGATAAAGGAAAGGATGGAGAGTCTTGAATTTAAAATGCAGTAGGATGCAAAAATGCATTGGTTATATGAATGGCCTCTAAAGAGGAAAGTAAAGTGGCTCATTCAGAAATTGTTGGCCAGAGGACAACAGAGGCTTTTGAGAATGTGGCTGAGGTATGTTAAAATCCTCAAGGGTGAAGAGGAGATGGTTCATATTTGTGAGCCAGAAGCTGGGAGAAATCTCAGTGATGATGACGAGATGGGATCATTTGAGGATCTCATAGGCTGCCAGGTGGGCAGGACGGAAATCCAAATTTGCCAGGTGGGCAAGGGAAGTGAGATGAGATTAGTTGACAATATCATGAACTCAAGGGTCAGTTTGGATCAGCGAGGAGAGTTGATAGAGGAATATTACAGGAGTGTTCTGATCATTGGAGGAATAGAGGTATTCCTACCATATAGCCCAGTTGAGGCCAAAGCCTTTGTTGTAGTTGCAACAAAAACAGGAGAAGGACAACCAAATGTGACTGTCATAGAGGAGAAGAAGGAGTAGATACTGATGTATTCCCCAACAGAAGAAGAGCATGCAGATAATATGTGCACTCCATGGGAGAAGGATTTAGATATGATGGAGGATTGGTTGAACCATCCAGAGCTAGTAGATGACTACCATGAGAAGACAGTCATGCAGATTTTGGAAGAAGAGCATTCAGAGAAATTGCTCGAAAATTTCAGCCAGGGAGATGAACAGATGATGACTATAGCGTCGAGGCATGCAACATAAGATGAATCAAAATTCCAGTCTGGGGAGCAGCTGGGGGAAGCTGGAGTTGAACCAACACAAGGAGAAATGGCAGAAGTTAACCGGTTAGAGAATGTGACTGGACAATAGGTCAGTCAAGAAGAGACTACAGATCTCAAATCTACAGCAGAGTGGCAAGTCAAGACCATAAGAGATGGAGAAAATTGCAAGGGGGATCGACTTGATCTACCCATCGACAAGGAGGAAGTCCAGCCAAGGAGACTGCATAAAGAGAACCAGTAACTGGAGCAGCTCGATGAGGTGATTGAGAAGATAAGAAGGTTGATGTTGAGGTCAGCACAAGAATCTTCCAGCAAGGAGAAGCTGAGCAGAAAGAAGCCTACAATAGAAGCAGGGAAGAAGCAACAATAGCAGCAACATCAAAGCAGTGGAGAAAATGGACAACTCCAAAGAACAATTTGGGATCCACGTGGATTTCAACAGAGTGGGGAATCTCATGAGAAGGAGCTCATGAATTGTTTTTGTAGCAGTGGAGTATGATGCAGGAGCATCGCTTCACGCCAGCAATGCGCCAACCAACTCACACATTCAGCGAGCATTCAAGGAGAAGCGGCACGATCCCTCTCATTTTCAAAATTCAAATTGTCATTAAATTCTTGTAAGGATGGTAGAACCAAGCCATGATTTTACGTAGGCTGTAGTTAGAGTCACCTTTAATGGTTGAGAGGCTGATATCTAGATCCGATTCGGACTAGACAACCATTTAATGTAATTCATTGTATTCAATGAGAGTAGGTGAGATGGAGGTAAGAGCTTGAGGAGCCCCTCTTTGTAAAAGATCTTTTTGTATCTAGATGAGTTAGTACTAGATAGAGAGAGTTCTGTGAGACACAAATAGATAGATTAGAGAGGAGAAAAGAGAGGAGCCGAGACTCTGTTGCAGTATGAGATTTTGTAACCTCTGTACATGCATTCTGAATTTAATACAAACAGAGCAGTTTTTCTTGCATATTGTATTGTGTGTGTGTTTGAATGAATGTCTTTATATATTGATGCTTATGTTGTATATGTATGTGATAGGTTCCATCCGCAGGTAATAGATAGACTTCTCTATCTATCTGTGAGTTTATTTGATTTCCAGTCTGGGTTCTTTGTGGCATCATGAAAGAGGTTGCATGACAGAGTGTTGAGGACTCTGTGAGCTAGTGCAAGACTGCAAATTTGAGTTCTGTGTTGAATTCAAACGAAGACGTGGAAGGAGGGCACACCAGCGGAATCATTTAACTCAAGGGAGAAGCCTCAAGGTTGTTGAACACCTTGGAGGAGGACTTGTGTAGAGGAAGGCACATAGAAGACAAAACTACTAAAGGTTCTATGACGCTCTGCCAGGGGGGCATCGAGCGAGTGCATAGAGTGCAAAGAAGGAATTTGTTTTGAGTTCATAGACAAGAGAAGTTTCCAAGAGAAGACACTTGCAGATTTGTTGAATACCCTATGAGCTCAACAAGGCGTGCTTGATCAGAAGTTGCCAGGGGGGCATTTTAATCTCTTCGAGGGAGAGAAAAGATAGAGTCCTTTGAGGTTTGAGCGGTTGAATCTCAAGTAGGAAGAAGAGTTGTTTAACACTCTGGAGGAAGACTTGTGCAAGGAATTCACCATGCCAACACTTGAACAAAGTGTTGAAAGGAAGCCTCTTAAAGGCTAGTTAGAACACAAGGAGTGTGCATAGGGAGAAATTTTTTTCTAGTTCGAAAGCTCAGAAGATCGAGCACAAAAGGTGCCAGGAGGGGAACCAGAAGTCTTCTAAGGAAGAAGAGGGTTGTGGTCAAGTTTAATTGATGAAATCTCAAGATAAATAGTGCCTTTGCGCACAGAGTAACAATGGAGAGGATAATAATATTGAGAAACCCATTGAGGTTTCATAGTTGGCAACGCTCAAGAGGGACAACATTCCAAAAAATCACAGGCGGGACCAAGGTCACAGGCTCGCAGGAAGGAGATGGAATGGTGAGACCTTCAAAGTGTCGAAATCTCCCAAGACTAAAAAGAAGTTATAATATCAGGAGGAGGAGGGTCAAAATCCATCGGATAAACTGCAGAGGTGAAGATCTGGACCGTCGGAGCCCACATCCAGACAACGAAATGGAGTTCATAGGATATTAGATCTGGACTGTCAGATCAAGCACATAGGACTAACAAATGTTGGATTCGAGAGAACATGCAAGAGGTTTAACCCTCGTATAAGTAGGAGAGTGGAGTCACCAAAGTCCCGACATCATTGGGACTGTCCATCATTAGAGGACACGTGGTGAAGATTCGGAAGCCATCAGGGTTTCATAACTTAGGCATATAAGGGTGGCGAAGCATGAGGATTCGGGATTGCTGAAATCATGAAATTATTCCAGCCGTCGGATCTGGGGTGACATGTGTTAGAGATCTACACTCGTCAGAAATTTGGGCACTGGGAGAATGAGGGTGAAGACTGGAGAAAACTCGCAAAAGGAGAATTCATGAAACAATCAGGATTGTCCATCGTAAAGGATGCTTGGTGAACATGTAGCATTTCGCTGACTCGTTGTTGGAGGAAGTTAATGGACATAGTTTTAAGAAATCACAAGTCGCGAAATCGTGACACAATCTGAGCCATCAGATCAGGAGAAGCATGAGCCATTCATTTGGAAGGCTCCAAGATTTTGGCATTTCGGAGTTCCAGGTTTGGAGAACATTGTGACGAGAAGTCAAGGGTCATGAAATCCTGATTTGTGAAATCCCAAAAGGATCTAGACCATCATATCATAGGAGGATCCAGAACATCGATCCACGTTAGAGGATTTCAAAGTTTCAGACTTCGAGGATTCCAATGAGGAGAAGTTGGAGTGTCATCACAACTTCGCGAGTCACGAAATTCTGACGCTTTGAGGTTTGGCCCCGAGTCATAGTGGAGGTCATATGGTTGAGGTTTAAGGGAGGAGCTAGAGACCGTTAAGCCCTATTTCGGATTTCAATACTTGAAGGATTCAGGGTACTCAACAACATGATTCTCGAAATCGTGAAACACAACGTACCCTTTGTGGGCTAAGTCAGTGGTCATGGGTAGTGGTCACGAGGGGAAGGATCTCTCGCTTAGTGATTTTTTTCATAGGGCAGAGTTCAGAAGGACCTGTGGATTTATTCAGAGAGTTCCAATAGGAGCCCAAAGAGCCATTTCGGCTCAATAAGGAGAACTATCTAGTGAGCGGGAGGTCACAAAACCCTGAAGGGGAGGGAGGATGCACCAGAAGTTGGGGTACCAACTTACCCATTGAGGCCCACATAACTTTTAGTGTTTGATATCCTAGGGTTAGTTTTTTGGACGTCTAGGGTTTTGGCATTCATGAGTAATGTTAAAAAGGTCGCTAGAGCCTCATTGTAATCATTCTTCTTAGATAGATGTGCATAACAACCACATGTCTTCTCATAGATAGATACAACCATTTGAGCAAGTTGTTTTCAGTTCTACAGTTTTACAATTTCAACCTATTTTATTTATTCAATAGAAGTTATTGTTAACTGGATATTTGTTGTTGTTCTCGATATCTCTCTGTTATTGTATTAAGTCTATTACTTATTTCATTATTACCATAAATCCATATCATCAACAACCCTTATATTACCCCTTGAACCAAACAATAATATTTAATTTTCACTTTACCACATAAGAAACCCTAAAATAAGATGAAATCACCCCTTTAGGGGACATTTTGACACTTTTCTAAGTCGTTGGGTCTCATTGAGGATTCTCTTCATGTGATAGGGTAAATCCATGTCTCCTCTATTCAAAATATTCCAAGTATGAATGCACAATAACTCCATCACCATAAAACACCCTCAAGCATGACATCGATCCTCAAAAAGTGATGTTTTACCTCTGGTAGGAAAGTCGTTTGGGTAATAGGAGTTGGGTAAGATCCTCCATGATTCCATGTAAGCCTCCAAAGGAATGTGTCTACGATATAGTGTGTGGGCCCTAGGAATCCAACCTGTGGGATTCTTTCCCCATGGAAGCCCAAGCTAGTCTTGTTCTCCCAAACATGGCCACCAAGAAAGGTCCTACAAAACAAAAGGGTATTCCATCCAAATATATCAAGTTAAAGATATCATTACAAGTGTAAACCACATCTAGTAAGAAATAAACCTAAACATGTGCATCAAAACTACCTTAATACCCTATATAATTAACCAAGTTTAGGTATGGGAGGGATGCCATAAAGGTCATATTGGGTAGACCAAAACCCTCTCAAGGGATGCTCCCAAGTATGGCCTTTGAAGGTTATATAGTGGATGGTGAGGTGGGAAGGTGTTTAGACTTCATAGGTCAATGATTTTCATGACATACAATGGCTCACATTGTCTCATTTATGGGTTCCTTTGTAGGGGGTGTGTTGCACCTTCTTCCTTAATGCAACACTTTTCCAATCCCATTTATTTCCATTTATTGATTAATCAATAATCCAAATGCATGTGCACTCCCAATAGTGAATCAATTATATTTGTGGGCACTAACACAATTTTTCTTGAACACAGAGGTCCACAAAGTTCCATAGGCGTAACGATGTAAAGCATTGTAACGCACTTATGTTAGTATTATATTCAAGAAGGATTTTTATTGCGTGTTTGATATTGTACAGGTATTCAATTATTTCAAGAGACGTAGTTCATCATTCTCAATACTTAAATGGTAGAGCATATAGAATTTTCATTATATGCTCTTATATTTTTCCAACAACCATCCCCCTAGGCCTTAAACCCCTTCTTCCCATGAAATGAGGTACATGCCCTTTTTGGGTCACTACAGTTAAAGGGACTAGAAGAGGGTAATATGATGAGAATGTAATGAGAATAAAGTGGTAAGTATGGTCATGAATGGTACAACAACCCCTTAAAGGACTCCAAGTCACAAACCTTCCCCAAATATTTGCCACTTACTAGGAAATGTATGACACTCACCAAGGTTAAACAGGGTCAAAATAATAATATCCAAGAAGACGTTCTATAATCAAAAGAATTTTAAATAAAACATGTTTAAATGCCTCAAATATTGGGGTGATTGCCTGCCACAATACCTGACTTGTATGGCATGGATCAAGACCAATCTTCCTTCCAGAAGCTAGATGTTGTGGTGGATGCATTGACAATGGATCAAAATGTGGTGATAGATTGGGATTTTGTATGTAAAAGTGGAGACTGATAGTCATGTGATCTCTCATAACTCCATATTTTCAACTTAAGGGACTCTAGACACCATCTCCTTAGTTATCCCTAGGAGTTTCGGATAACATCTGGCTCCAACTTGGGGACATGTGCTCACCATAGAGTGCATGAGAACTGCAACATATCCTAGTAAATATGTGCCTACATTGAAACACGAAACCATAAAATATAGGGTGTTTCTATCACCCTTCATCTATAGACATCAAAATCAAAATGGAAACTAATCTAGAAAATAAAATTTTAGCATTTTTTAAGAAATTTCCGAACTAAGAATGAAATCAATATGCAAGTAGATCAAAATGAAATTTGAAATCCATATAAACTAACATGAGAAATCAAGATGAAAAGGAAAGGAGATCAACATGATGTTCCATCTCCCATGGGGATGTGTGCATGGGTAATATGCATGCTAAGGAAATCCCCAAGGGTAGCAGACCAACTCCTCTATAAGAGCATCCCCCAAGCATCCAGAACATCAATCACTACTATGTTCATGAGGAGGCTGATATGTGGAAAATAAATAAAAAATAATCAATGTCCTCACATAACCCATCAACCTAGACCCTCTTAGAATCAATGCCACACACATTTCCATAGGTTTGGGTTTTCTTCAAACCAATATGTTCCATCACCTTCAATGACATGACATTCGCAAAAGCCCCAGAATCATGCATACTATTTTTCAAGCAGAGGCCATTCATGCCTAATTAAACATAGATGGGAGGACCTTTTTCCTTTTTTCGGTAGAGATACATAGTGTTCAAAATGATAGGAGGGTATTCCTTCTTGGTAAATCCCTATAATAACTTCAATACTTCCCTCCTTACATAGGTATATTTTACATCTCTGTCATCAAGACCGTCATATTTGACTTTCCAAGCATGGTTGAAACATCTATATTCAATTGAATTGTGTATGTGGGAATTTTCTTAGGAATAAACCCATGTACTAGAGGTGGAGGTGGTGGTACCACCTTCTCTATAGATGGAGGAGGTGTGGCAAGTTGTGATGTAGGGATCAAAGATTTATTTCTTCTAGTGTACGTAAAATATTTCCTCCTCCTTAACTCCTTTTTTTGATCGTCTGTCAATTGATTCAAGGTTTGGAGTCTCCCCTCCCTTTCCCCTTGTCTCCTGGATTCATTGATTTGTTTTTGTGTGACTTCTTCCTCTTTGAAATTATAGATCATATCTATGAAATTCATAGTGTAGAAATAATCTTCATCTTATTGGGGACACTCATGTTCTTTAGGAGGCTCTTGGCATGAAGGAACTAATCTTCTGTGTCAACCATCACAACTAGTTTCAAGGTATCAAGAACCTTTTCCTCTTATTGAGGCCTCGGTTTCCAAATCCCTCTGTTGTTTGGAAAACTAAGGTATGGGATAAGATTGATTTCTTTCCACAATAGTCAAATGACCCATGATATGGTTCTGCACTTGGGAAAATTGAGTACTCATATGATCTATCTTTTGAGTCAAGAGGGAAATCAGATTAGGAATACTACTATTGGAAGCCTTAGTATTTTTCTCTACCTTGGAACGAGGGTATTGGAAAGGATCCACCCTCGAGTCAAGGAGATTTTCTTCAATCTCATTAATGTACTCTTTTTCCTGTCCCAAATAAGTGGGATTCTTGTCCTTCAGAATAAAGATAAATTTCCCTTCAAAAGAATTCATATAAAGGAGACAGACTGATGTGGTTGTAGGATGAAAACCTATCGGAATCTAGTTGTATAACCTGTCAAATCCATTATCGAATTCACTCACACTCTCATTCTCGTTTTACTTTTTCTGATTGAACTAAGCTGCAAGAATACCAATGTCTTTCTTCGTTGACCATCCATTCTTAAATAACTTGGAAAAATATTTGTAGGATGTGAGGTAATTATCCAGAGGGCATATGAACAATCCTAGAGATTCTTCAGTCAATGATGAAGCCAATAGCTTGATGGCTACATCCTCATGCTCAAAATTTGCATTATCCATATCTCAGCCTATGTTTTAGAGATTATCTTCAACAATCACTACATTATTTCGAGATAATTTTGGAAACCAATTGTTTGACTTTTTTGGCATTGTGTTGGGTATCCTGGGATGGTATCCATGTTAAGGGGTTTGTAGAGGTTTTTTCCTAAGGGTGATCCATGGGAGCAAGGGGAAGAGTATTTTGGAAGAGGGTTTTGACAACAATATATTTTAGTGGAGGCATTCTTCGGTAGATCTTAGAATGTTTGAACCTCCCTCGGGGAAACGATTTAGAAGAGGAAGGGTTATGGGAAGGTGGAGTTGTCATATGATATTCAAGAAGAGCTCATCAAAAGGTGAAAAAGGGAAATTCCCTTAGGTGGAGTCACTAGGAAAGATAAGGAAAAGTCTATGGGATAGCTTTCCAAAGTGTCATTAGGGTTCGGAAGAGGATTCAAAATCCTCTCCATCAATAACACCACAATGTTATCACACAAGTTATAGGTTGGTAAAATCCTAACCCAAACCACAATATGGTGACAACTAAGAGAGAACCTACCCACTATCACCTTATATAGGTTTTCCCTTCACATTAGAAGTGAAGTGATTACCTCAAGGCGAGAATATCGGTGACCCTAGTGGAGAATACGATGGAAAGTGTTATTTATGAATTAATTCCCCTACAAGTCAAGTTTCTTTGTGTGGATAAGGGATTGAGTAAGGTCTTGGTGGTAGCCAAGGGTTTCCAAGAAGTAGTAGACCTTGGAAATGTTGATTGTACCTCCTTGAGAAATAAGGAAAACAATAATACAAGCCCAAGTATATGATGGAAAAGAAAGTTAATGTTTTTTTCCATATTTTCAATAGTTAGTAACAATATATATGAGCAATGAAAATGAAAGTGAATGATGCAAACAAGTTACAAAAATTGTAGCTGAAAGAGAAAGAGATAAACTAGAAACAACTAGAACAACTCAAGTAAGATAGCATTAAACTTTAGAAATGAAATAAGGATTTTACAAAAGATAATTTCCAAAATATTTTTCAGCCTTATGGATGTAATTTTTTTTTATTACAACAAGGATATCATCCAACAAAACTTTCCCAAAGCCTACCAAAAAGTGTGCTAGGCCTAGAAGGTTATGTGGGAAAAATTTAGGCAACTTTCAGTGGTTGATTCAAGAGTTATTTGAGAAGTTTGATTAAGGTTTTTGCAGCCCTAATGGTTGTTGATGAATATTTGTAACAAAATCAAAAATTAATTTAGAAAATATGATGCCCTAGTGGTTCAATCAAGCATACACGGAAAATAATTGAATCCAACTTAGACAACCTTCAAATCATAACATTTCACGTTAACCAATGCAATACTGTATTTCTCCAATGAAATTATACTAGTGCCTTTCACTATTGGGTTATAGAGTCAAGTAAATAAAGAGCTAAAAAATGCTATCTCCTTGGGGGTGTAAACCCTATTAGTCCCCAAGGAAAGTAAATGTTAAGCTAGGAGATACTAGGAGGGTGTAAACCATTTTAATTCTCCTAGTAAAACCTTGCACAATTAATAAATTCTAGACAAGATGATAGATAAATGGCGGGCTTGTAAATCCTTATAATCCCCAATAACTCTAGGAAATCAAACTTGTGACTAAGAAATGAAGCATCAACAAGATAAATATTTACCTAGCTCAAGAAATGACAAGATAAACCTCTCCTTACCAAGATAAATCCACCACACATGCCAAAGAAAATATCCAAGAAGGGTAGTGCATTAATTCTTCCACCAATATAATAAAGAAACCAAGATAACAGATCACAAGAGAGAGAAGGTTTCCCAAGGAGGGAACATATTTCAGCCAAGTACTTCTCACAATGGAAGAGTTATGTTATGAAATGAGATTCACATATATATATTTATAAAAAAGTATTAAAACATAGTTTGTCCACTTAGCAAGGGTAAAACATAAGATAAGGGGTAATAAATCCTTATCTCACCCCTTGAACGAAATAATAATATTCAATTTTCACTTTACCACATAAGAAACCCTAAAAATAAGATGACATCACCCCTTTAGGAGACGTTTTGATAATTTTCCAAGTCGTTGGAGAAAAAAAAAGAGGTTATTGGGGCTCCTTGAGCCTCATATTCATGTTATAGGGTCAATCCATGTATCCTCCAGTCAAAGTATGCCAAGTTTCAATGTAAAATAAATCCATCACCATCAAACCCCCTCAAGCATGACATTAATCCTCAAAAAGTGACGTTTTGCCTCTCCTAGGCAAGTCATTTGGTTAATAGGGGCTCAGTAATATCCTCCATGATGCCATGTAAGCCTCCAAAGGAATGTCAGTATGGTCCAATGTGTGGGCCCTAGGAATCCAACCTATAGGATTCTTTCTCCATGGAATCCCAATCTAGGCTTGTTTTCCCAAAACTGGCCACCAAGCAAGGTCCTTCCAAACAAAAGGAAATGCCCTCGAAAGATATCAAGTCAAATATATCAAGTTTAAAAGCATTACAAATACACCTAAACAAGTCAAATATATCAAGTTTAAAAGATATCAAGTCAAATACACCTAAACATGTGAATTACAAATACTTCATCAAATTATGCTCCCAAGGATGGGATTTCAAGGTTATGTATTGGATGATGAGGTGGATAGGGGCTTAGAATTTATATGTAAATGATTTTCATGACATATAAGGGATTGTATTGTCTAATTTATGGGTGCCTTTATAGGGGGTGTGTTGCACCTTCTTCCTTAATGAAATCTTTTTCCAAGAACATTTATTGCCATTTATTAATTAATAATTCATCGAAACATGTGTGCACTCCAAATAATGAATTAATTATCTTGGGGGGGGAAAAAACAATGTCACTTGAAAAAAGAGGTCCACAAATTTCCATAGGGGTAACCATGTAGAGCATTGTAATGCACTTGTGTTAGTATTATATTCAAGTATGATATTTATTGTGTGTATGATATTGTGCAGGTCTTCAATTATTTTAAGAGAAGCAATTCATCATTCTCAGGAGCTAACTGGGAGAGCATCTAGAAGGTTTATTTTAGGTTGTTATCTTTTTCCAACAACCATCCCCCTATGCCTTCAACCCCTTCTTCCCATGAAATGAGGTACATTCCCTTCTTGGGTTACTAAAGTCAAAGGGCCTAGAATAGGGTAAAATGATGGGAATCTAATGAGTGAAAAGTGGTAAGTATGGTCAAGAATGGTACGACAACTCCTTAAGGGACCCCTAGTCACAAACCTTCCCCAAAGGTTGGCCATTTACTAGGTAATCAAAAAGAAACTTAAATACAACATCTATAATCAAAATAAACTTAAATACAACATGTTTAAATGCCTCAAATATTAGGGTGATTACCTACCACAATACCTGACTTGCACCACATGGAGTAAGACCCATCTTCCCTCCAGAAGCTAGGTGGTGTGGTGGATGCACTAACAATGGATCAAAATGTAGTGATACAGAGGGATTTTGTATATTCAAGTGGAGATTTCTAGTCATGTGATCTCTCGACACTCCATATTTGCAACCTGAGGGCCTCGAGATATCATCTCCTTATCTATCCCTAGGAGTTTGGGATAACACATCCCATGAACGAGGATTTATATTTCATCGCTATATTGTCTAGGAGGGGGCAGTAATTTCCTCATTTCCCCGCGTTACCACCCGGTGTTGGAGGAGAGACCCACCTGGAATATGTGCATAGATATGTTAGTTTGCATGTTCATTCAGCTTCAAATTTCAAGGTTCATGGTGGTCAGATCTGGATACGTTCATTTCAAAGACATGGAATTATATTCCTGTGTCATATGCTCTTGTCATTGTCATAGTATAGCTATGATGGGAAGCACATTAGTTTCTATATGTTGCATTATGTAGATAATTTATTGTAGGCACCCTGATTGATTAGGTGGGTGGATCATTTTTTTAGACAATTTTGTCATGCATGAGATCATTGTCTCACAATTTTGTTTGGGACGAGATTCTTCTCATTCATGTCTGAGTTTTATACACTATGTTTTGAGAGGGTTAATGCAACTCGGACAGAGGTACCCCTCTTTAATTATAGGCCTATGTTTGATGTGCATATGTGCATGTGGAGGAATATGATTCCTAAGAGTGGCCAATCCAAGATTCCCATTAATCTTATGGGTAGGGATGTATTTGATTTATTGTATAGCATAGACGATCATGTCCTCAATATTGTAGAGTACCCATATGTGAAGATGGATTATAGATACTGTCTAATCATTTCATTTAAACAAAGGAGCCCAAGGATGAGAGAGATAATATTATCATTATTTTTTTATCAATCTATTTGCATATTTTTATGTCTTATTTAATTTACATGTAATTTATTGTAACATTTTGTTTCAATTATTTTATTATTATCATGTATTGTTTTCAATATTTTGGCACATATGTTTGGGATGTACCTCTTGACCCTGAGGATGAGGTGATGGATGAGACAGAATACCAACCTTTAGTAATACAGAGACCCCACATACCATCCATGTTGAATATGAGAGTCCATCTAGAGGTGGTCAGTGAGTTATTCCATGCCATGACTAGTCATAGCGTGGTACTCGCACGCATTAGAGACATATTACAGGTAGAGGATCTCTCCACTACATGGATACCTTTACATCATGACATGGATATTTTGATGCATCATATTTTTTGTGTCATCAATCTCATCAATACATTGAGGGGTGGTCCTGATGATCCCAACTCATCAACAAATCTGTACACATCTTCTACTCCACCACATGGTCCTCCTCCTCCTCCTCCTGATTCTCCTCCACATGAGTTCATTGTAGCATCTATTGATCCTCTTTCTTTCTGTCAACATATTTATAAAAATTCATCCATGTATGATACTCTTCCTCATCCTCCTCCTATTCCCCTTCACATGCGTATGAACTTGCATCAACATCTGACCCTCCTCTCCCCCCTTCTCCTCCTCCTATTGCTTATCATCCACATGCATCAAAATATTCTAATAATCCTCCCCCTCCTCCTTCTCTTGCGTCACCATCCACTAATCATTGTATTTATCCTAGTCCACATTTGTCATCATCCACCAGTCCCCCTCCTCCTCTTCTTCCTCCTCATGTGTCACAAGATTTTGAAATTGATGGAATATGATGAGTCAAGTTATTTTAACATCGTAGGGAGACCAAGAGACCTTGGAAGATGAATCCAACAATCATTTACATGTATTTATTTCTGTAACATATTAATGATATATGCATTCCATGATTATTTAAATTTGTGTAGTCCAACAGAGGTATCCGATTCTATGGTATTTAGGCTTGGATAATGTTATGTAGTTTTCCATAGAAGAAATGCATTTTTGCACCTCCCAGTTTTTGCCCATATGTGTGTAGGTTTTTCCATCTTTCTTCCTGGTATTTTACTGTCCCCTTGATGAAGAAAATTTCCATATATATAGTTAATTTTCCCTCTGTCCGTGAAAAACTCCTTCCTTCTTAGGTCGATTCATTTTCCAGCCTATAGTTCAATCCTTTCTCACGATCCACATGCTCCAAAACTCTAATCTTTAGTAAAAACTTGATACACTTGAATGGTGCAATAATGGTGAACCCTAGCCTATATGCTCAATGATCCTCACCCCTCAACCTCATCCCTCAATGATCAACAAATACCCCTAGCTATGATTTCCTCATGCATTCTTAGTGTGGACTATATGTTCGAGCACCAACTATTATCACATGCCTCAACATGCCTCCTGTAACTATTTTTCACGGGGTTTTGAGAATATCATCCATTTAGATAATGTAATCATCCATATTTGTACGTTTTTTCCCAAATTTGTTTCAATTGTGAGTTTGGTTATAACCAATGTCTTAGTTTTTCGCCAGTTGGAATGCTCAATTGAAATTTGTTATTCACCAGTCCAAATGCTCAATCGAATTAAATATGGCCATTTTTAAAAAAAAAATTAGATTGTAAAATATTAAGTAGTGATATTCTTAACACAACCTCTTAGTGATGCATTCAACTGAAACTTCCTTTCTTCAACAATTAGAGGTGTTGAGATCGTGGCCTATCAACAGGTTCCTAAGAAGGTTCTAGTATACACAGAGAATAAAAATAAGGGAGCCTATGTTCGACTAGACCAGTGGCTAACTGATATTGAATGAATGTCTAGGGAAAAGTGACATCACCTTCTAAGTTAGAAAGAATTAATATAACTAGAAAATAATGTGAATTTTGAGCTAGATATTTTGCAAGGTTAAAAAATATTCAAGTTCCCTAGTGAAGATGTGAAGGTTTGTAGTAATGATATTTCTCATGACAGGTGATTTACATTTATGGAGAGATTTCATGGTAGTCATTGGCACCACACATTTCAATTCAAAATAGTGGAAATCTTCCTAGATCTAAAACAATCTCTTTGTATGCCTTTAATGCAGGAAACTGTGTTTCCAATTCATATTTCTTAGCAACATTATCAATTAAATAACCAGAGACAACTAATACAATCTGATATTTAATATTTATCTCCTTAAATAAGTCCTCATAATTCTTAATCATTTCCTTGTGCATGCCTCAAGAGTCATTTCCATTTGGGATAGTTATGCAAAATTGCTCTACTTTTCCAAATTGTCACACCCCAAAAATATTCCTAGAGTATATCTTCCATGTGAACTTGCTAACAAGAAGAATATCTAGCATACCTTAGAGGTAGTGTTGTAGGATGAATCTAGTCACCTTGATGATAAGCACACAATGGTTTCTCAACTATTGAATAGTACATTAATTATATATCTTCTTCTCTATGGATTCCACTTTACTATGCAGCGAGAGCTATTTGAAGCCCGTGAGACAAGATGTAACATTAATAGTAGTAGTGAGAACACAATTGAATGTTTACTTATATTTTTGTTGTAAATGGGTTCATTTTTTGGTAGAAATCGTCACCCTTCATTTTTTCATTCTGCATAGTTGAGTCTGCATTGTAAAGTCAGGGTGGATTTGTAAGAAACCCTATGAGGATTGAGTTATGAATCAAATTGATGAACTGTTAGAGTTACCAAAAACTCTAATCCTCTCTTTTGTGGAAAATATAGTCACTACTAACAAAGCAACTCTGCAATTTGTTGTAACATGCTTGCAAGTTTCACAAGACAAAGTAACACTACTTGAAACTCATAATCAACCTCTTCACAATGCACTTAAAAGAAAGAATCTTCGACAACATTCAGAACCAGTCCTTGTTCAAAACAACCATATTTGTGAAGAAGATGATGATGTTGATTCAGATCAACAA
Source organism: Picea mariana (assembly GCA_032191745.1). Classification (NCBI taxonomy): domain Eukaryota; kingdom Viridiplantae; phylum Streptophyta; class Pinopsida; order Pinales; family Pinaceae; genus Picea; species Picea mariana. Next base: position 36,660 of record JASDQU010207470.1, read on the forward strand.
CTAGTATAGAATAAACTCAGTGATCCAACATCAGATATGAATAAAGATGATGTTCATCTTTCTCTTTCGAAGCGGATTATCGGACCTTTGGAAGAAATCAGAGATAACAAGCATATAACTAGTATCATATATGAAAATGAAGTGACCTTTCATATTCTAGATTACACGAAGTCGATCGAGTTCCAAATTATCAGATTACTTCAAGAAGGTTCATATTCACCTACTCTAGTTCAAAAACATATTCATAAATTCTAACATTTCCATCGAGTTGGCCACATTGAGGATCAGTGCTTTGAGCTTCATCCTTGTGAGCATTGTGGAAAGAACAACCATCCTTCAAAAAAATGTTCTTACATCAAGAAATTTGCAAGAGGAAAGAACCATTGTGGGCAGATGAATTCTTAGCGATAATCATCTGTATCCAAGAAGATATCTCAGTCATACCGTATAACTTTCACTCTATATTGACACATCTTGGAGTAAAAGGATTTTCATCTTCTCACCTTGTAGCTAACAAAGGGGAACAACATTAGTGATTGAGAGTTAGTATTCAAGTTTTGAAGTCCCATCAATCCAACAGTAACAAGTGAGCGTGACAAGGGAGCGTGACTGGTTTGTGTTTTTCCTTAAATAACCACTTAGTAGAAAACTTACAACTTTTACAATACAACGGTTGGTATTTTTCCTTAAACCTACATTTGGTAGAAGACCTTCAACTTATACTACAAAAAAATTTATGGCCATCTTTAAACTAACAATTTAGAGCACTTCCAATTAGTATAAGACATCAAATTCCAACTTCTAGCTAACTTAGGAAGTTTTTTAGGAACCATTGAGCCTAGAGCTAAGTTCCATAGTTTGTGGTTGTATGTAACCATCATATTGGTTTGTGATCTTCCTCAAACTGCCTCCACCAATTAGTAGAAAACATTTGCTTCTGCTATACATGTCGTTTGTGGTCATCCCAAAACCAACATATGAAGATATCACATTTATCCATGAATAGTTGCACACTTCCATATTTCAGTTGCCCACTTTTTGATATCATCTCTCACCTTGGACTCACATACACCCCTTGGGATTAACAGGGAGACTACTGGAAACATAATCCATTAAGGTTATGAACATGACACAATATGAATATTCAAGTTATTGTGATGATCATATGGAGTGAAAGAGACCTTGGAAGATGAATCCAATTGTCATTTACATGTATTGATTTCTGTATCATATAAATTATATATGTATTCCACGCTTATTTACATTTGTGTAGTCCAACAATAATGATGATGATGTAATAATATTGTTAGTTTTTTAATTTTAATTATTAACAAATTATAAGACAAAGTTATAATATAATTGTTTACTAAAATAATAATTATTATATTTTATTAGATATTTAGTTTTTCCAAATATTTTATTAATTTATATTATCCAACTATTATAACATATGAAATTTATTAAATTAAATTTAAAATATTAAATATAGAAAATAATAATACATTTTGATCCATATACTTTCAATGAAATGGTTTCATAATTTGTTTACTCTAATATAGACTT
>JASDQU010207473.1:0-28397 GCA_032191745.1 Picea mariana
TTCACTGTTATCCAATGAGTTTGTCTCATCTAACTCATGAACTAACTAAGTACTTTCATTACATAACATATATTAGGTCTGGTGTTAACCAGATACATCAATGATCCAATTAACTGTCGGTACAAATGTGGATCAATATCGCATGAATCAGTAGAAGCATCATTTATTTTCTTCAAATCCTTATGGTTGCTCGATCTAAAATTCTTCCTCAATATCACCATTGAGAAAGGTTGTCCTTACATCCATCTGATGTATTTTCCAACTCATGGATGTAGCTAGTTCAATGATAGTACGGATGGAAGTTTATTAGGCTATTAGAGAAAATGTCTCATCATAGTCAACTCCCTCTACTTGTGAGAGTCCTTTGGCTCAAATGTTGCTTTGTATTTATCAATACTTCCATCAAATGCATATGTTTAATCTTATAGATCCACTTGGAAGTCACTACAGGATTCCCTTCTGGTCTCAGAACAATATCCCATACATCATTCTTCAAGATTCTTCTGTCATGGAATCTTTCCATACTTTCTCACCTGTCGCTTCTCCATGAAAAGAAGGATCAAAATCAATGATGTGGCTCATGGATAAAAAGTAAATCGAAATTCTCTTTGGTCTCTTTCTCTCTCTGAATGTGCCTTGAGGAGTTTCATGTCCCTCTTCCCCTTGTAGAGTTTTTCGAGCCTAGACATGCCTTTCATGGCCTACTACAATGTCTTTGGGAATATCAACTGGAGAAACTAGATCAACTGGATCAATAACTATCTCCTTCTGAAGTGATGAAGGGGAGAAGGTATTGTCTTTTCCTTCTTCCCAAATAGTTTTGAATCTCTCCAAGTCAAGTGACTCCCTCTGAAGTTTGAAGGATAAAAATCTTCCTTTATTGTTAACCTTCTTGGAACAAGAAAAAAAATGAAATGAAACAAGACAAGAATATCTCCTATAGGAGATTCATGAGTACATATCTAGAATCAAAGAAATTTAAGGATTGTTGTCACAGCTAAAACACCTACATGTAATGTATAAACCTTAGAAATGTAGGTTTAGAGGCATGATAATTAAAACAATCAAACTTGGAGTCTTCACTTCCAGTGTGTTATTCCTCTAAATGCACTAAGATCCCTCTAGATCCACGATTGCAGCAAGGGTTCCTTCCTCCTACAAGTAACCTCATGAAAATGATGCAAATAATATATACAAGTGCATATCTGAGAGTGTACACCAATGAAGATTCTTTGTGCTTGTCAATGTCATGATGAACAATGACATTCCTTACTTGTTTACCATAGACTAGAAGGCAAATTATGTTGTTGTAGCTTCCTGTGGCCACCTGCCACTACTACACTCTATAAACAAACTTGTTTTCCCTTATATCCACCTTGTACCATACATGTCTCTAACAAAGTCTGCATCACTTTGTGGATGTTGTAGCTGGGGTGGCTTTTTACTTTGGTCTTATAGGAACTTTCTTCATGCTCGGGACAGACCACAGACTTGGTCCTTTTATACCTTCACCTGGTCATTCTCTTAGCATCTTTATTGCCTTCTTTACTCTGAAAAGTTGCTTGAATAGTTCTCATGTAAAGTATTTTAAAAACAAGACCACGAACTATGATCTCAAACTCGGTTAATAGTGGTCCTATAGCAGAGCTGAGGTTTGCTTTTAGACTACTCTGAAAACTCATCTTTATTCCTTTTGAAATATTAGACAAAAAATTACTAGGACCAGTTCCAAATGTGCCTTAGAAATTTGATCTATTTTCTGCTGAGATTCACCCTTTATAACAACCTCAGATTTTCCCTCTTAAGCATTGGTTGCTCTAATTTATTTCTGACAACTTATCAAAAAAAAAATTCACTTCCATTTGATTTATTTATTGTCTTCAGAAGGTGTCTTATAAATTTGTACGGGTTATCATTGCTTAAATAGTATCATAAATCACTTTCCTTAGCCAAGGCCATTTTTCTCTCTCCTACCATTTTCATGATTACTATCCTCTTCCTAGTACACTTGTCCTTGCTGCCCTAAGGACAATGACAATGCATTTTACATCCCAAGATCAGAGAGGTAAAAGCACTCATTGTTGTGTATGTCATAAAACTGATATTGAATTCACTTAGTGCTCAGAAATTTTCCTTTCAAGTTTGCTCCAAAACTATCATAAAGATATCTTTAATATGCTGACCCAAAAGTCTCTTTTCATTTCCCAATGATATGCCTTCTAATAATAAATGGTTTGACCTCCTTCTCTCCCACATATTTTCATCAATTTTCCTTAAAAGGATGACTTGGACTCGTGATAATACTATTGCCAACAATAGCTCAGATCTGCTCCAAGAGTGGGTTCATACCTTTAATGGAAGTTCCTCAAATATCCCTCATATTCAGCCACAATTATACCCCTAGTATACTTGAACCTGTTATTGATAGAGAGAGATTGAACCTGCAATAGAACTACCCTCAAACTACTAAACTTGGATCTGTACCCAAATGTCACCTTAGACCTGCACCTTGCTCGCTACCTCATACCTCGGACTTAGGCCAAGTACTACCTTAGATGTTCACTGCCACAAGTATTCTTAAATGTGTTTCCACAGGTCTGCAAATTTTGTTTTGTGTTAAGTCTATGTTTAAGGGGATGTTAGGCACCTTCTAGTTGTGGCAGACCTAGAGGGGTTGCGGTCTCCTTTTAGGACTTTCAACAGAGCTCGACCCAGGCTAGTATGTTTGCGACCAAACTCACCACATAATTAAAGTAAGGTCTAGTCCTTATTTTACACCTACAATATAGGTTTTAGTATCCCTTCAAATCCCCATGGTTTCCTTTATTTGAATGTTCACATGATCATCTTCAAGTCTGCTATGATACCATGTTGAATTTCTCACTAGTTCAGGCTCATGCTTTTAATTTCAATTTTATGTTTAACACTTAATTGAACCATAAACAATTTAAACAACAATAACTAGTTTCATTAAACCAAGATCACAAGAAGAATAACCATGCACAAGAACATAGGAAGTATCCTGGGAAACCCTTCTCAACAAGGGAAGAAAACCTAGCCAATCCTTTGCTATATTCTTCAAGAAAAAGACATCCCACACCATCACCAAACCTAGCACATAAGAGAGTGTTGTGATTCTCATAATTTCAAACCACAACTTCTAAAATTATGAGATGACACAAAGATAAGTGTATTTCCTCAATGGGGATTCACCTTTATTTATACAAGACTTATCACATCAAATGATGTGTCTATTGGCACAATAGGGCCGACCTCAATAACTCAAAATATAATTAATAATTACAATATTACTTATCTTTTACATTAATTATATTTCACTTTATGGTGGGTCCGACCTGTACCCTTTACATCACAATTAGGGTTACATGTAAATATTACTCTTAGACAATATAGCAAGGGATCTCACACACCCACTAGTGCTCAGCCACTAAAGGAACATCCACCTGTGCTCAGACATAGGGACTTCCAAGTCAACATATCTCCATCTCACTGCGTCGCATAGGAGAATCATATGGACACACAGTCACTAGTGCTCATCCATTAGGATCACATCCACTTGTGCTTAGCCATAGGGACGTCCTACTCAACAGATCTCTATCTCACTGTGTCTCATAGGAGACTCATCTAGAGTACCACATTGTCTCAACTCTCTACACGAAGGAGAACAATAAACCCATCACATGGGCTCCTTCACCCCTCACAGGGGTACAGATCGTTTCATCTCAAATGACACACCCATCTCATTGGAATCTTCCCTTCTCAAGGGCACACAGCGTTGCATCTCTGTCTCAGAGAGAATGACACACCCAACTCATGGGCATCTTCCCTACACAAGGGAACACAACGTTCCATCTCCATCTCAAAGAGGAACAACACACCCATCTCATGGGAACACCCAAATCATGGGCTTTTTCATAGGCCAACTCACTCAGTCTGTGTTCCGAAGGATGTCTCATGCAGATGTAACCATCAACACCATGTACCACAACTTGTACCACAAAAAGTGCATCAACCACGCACCAACGCCTGTATCAAACCATACATCAATCATACACCAATACCTGTAACAAATCGTGCATCAATAATACATGGTTACCTGTACCAAACCATGCATCAACCATGCACAACAACCATGTCAAACCGTGCATCAACCATGCACCATAACCTGTACCATGTGCCTCAACTGTCAACCATATACATCAACTCCATACCAAGTATTAGTCTTGTACCATACCATGTATAAAAGATATACAACAACACCATACCAAGTACCAATCCTATACCATACCATGTACATCAACAATGTATCTCAACCATATACCATATCACTCAATCATGCCATACACCATATACCATAGGATATATCAACCAAGTACTATCAATGGTGTACCTAAACCAAACCAATATCACCAAGATATGTATCTCATACATGTGTAGTCATATACCAAGTGTGTTTCTCAACAATGTATCAATATCAATAACAACCATACACCATGTACCAATGCTTCAAGATTATACCAAGAATAAGCCTCAAGCATGTACCATAGCATTATAACCATGTAACCAAACTAGATACCAAGATACCAATACAACTAATACGTACGACTAATCAATGTACCATACCAACATCACCAAGATGTACCATGCATCCACAATACATGCCTCTCAAGCATGTACCATAACCATCACCAAGCATAAGATACAATCACATAAGCATACCTATAACTTGTAGCTTACCTATTGTACTGTAATACTGACCTATAAGATTGTCATAGCCTTCATTAGCCTAGTACCAACATCTGTACCAAATTTGTCTTAGCCTCATGGAACTAAGACTCCCTGTCGTGTGGGGCCTCACGTGATGTCCCTTAGGAAACCTATTGGGGTGCCTCACATGACACCCTCAAGCTAACATGCGAGGGACTGCCAAATTAGGGTTATAGAAAAACTGTGTGATCCAGATTTATGAGTGGAACAAAATGAATAACAGATTGAATACCATAACACAAAGATATGGAGAGCAACAACATGTATCCAGTGAACAATAACTTCTATTGAATAAATAAAATAGGTTGAAACTGTAAAACTCTAGAATTGAAACAACTTGCTCAAATGGTGGTAGTTATCTCTGAGAAGAGATGTGGTTTTTACATGCATCCACCTGAGAAGAATGATTACAATGAGGCTCCAGGGGCCTTTTTAACATTAATGATGAATTCCAAAACCCTAGACATCCAAAAACCTAACCCTAGGAGATGAAACACTTAAAGTTATGTGGTCCCCGATGGGTAAGTTGGTAGGGCAACTTCACAGGGTCGTAACGTTTTCATACGACCTTTGTTTTAGGTGTGTGACAACCCATTGGAAATGTATTTTCGAGAAATACACATTATGTTGTAAAACTCTAACTCCATCTATAATTTGATTGTGCAAAGACAAAAAAACACTTTTTAGGGCCCAAAAACAGCCCTGGAAGTACAAAAAGATGTATTGATATGAAAAATTCCAAAATAAGCAAGTTGGAATAGGTGGGCGGCCACCAATATCCACTTGGATGTTGTGTAGGGCTTCAAGATAGCCCGAGAAGTGTAGAAAGCACAATTAAAAATAAATGTCATCATTACAGAGAAACATGTTGAACTAAAAACTATAAAGATGAGCTAGTTGGAATAGGTGGGTGGCTACCAATATCCACCTGGATCAGTCCTCCCCCCTTATGAAGTAATGGTGTCCATTGTATTGAGTTTCCCCAAAAGGTGAGGAAAATTCTATTGAATTTGGCCCTAGGTGAGCCACTTTCCTTGGTGTAGGAGTTTCTCTTCCTTGACAAATCAATAAAGCTAGATCCTTTGTTGGTGAGTGCCCTTGACTTGTGTGTCCACTATCGGATCAGTGGATGATTTTTCCATGTAGACAAGGTTGATATCTATTGGTTTCAATTGTTCTGCGATCTTCGAGGTGTCCAATAATGGTGGAAAATATGGTCGAAGGAGGTCCACATTGAACATTGGGTCCAATACAAGGAAGGGTGGAGTGTTGAGATCAAAGCATTGCTACCCACAAACTTGGTGATAGTGTAAGGCCCATAGAGAAGTGGGTAGAGCTTCTGATTGGGCCTTGTAAGGCGTTATTTTTGCAAATGTAACCAAACCTTGTCTCCCACCTGAAACTAGTGTGTTTCCCGGTGTTGATCATGGCATTGCTTGTACTTAGCATTGGATTTTTCCAAAATATTATGGACCTGTTGGAGGATGTGATGAATCCACCCAATGAATTTGGTGGCTTTGTCGGCCTCAGAATGAACATGGGAAGATTCTTCCTATGTGCTTGCAAGAGATAGTGCAACATCAAGGGGACCCAGGGTTGGAATCCCAGCCCCACATAAAATGGGCTATGGCTAATGGAGCTATGAAGAGCCCTATTGTAGTTATGTTTCACATAGAGAAGACTCTCATCCCATGTACATGGATACTTAGAGTTTTACATTCGCAGGATGTGCACAATCATATGATTGACGACCTCTGTCTAACCATCAGTTTGGGGGTGGAAAGTAGTGGATTTAGTGATCTTGGTGTTTAATAGTGACTAGAGACTCAAACAAAATGTGTTGAGGAACGTGTTGTACCGATCTAAGGTGATGGTCTATGGTATCCCAAAATGGACCCACACCCACTCGAAGAATATCTTGATATTATATGCCACTGTGATGCTCTTCTTGCAGGCTGTGATAATGGCCATTTTTGAAAGCTGATCAGCCACTACAAATACACAATCATTGTCATGCTTTATGGACGAAAGGCCAGATATGTAATCCATTGAGATGGATTCCCAAGACCTATTGGGAGTACAGAGATGGGTTTATAATCCTTGATTCTTAATGATTGGCTTGGAAATGGCACAGGTAGTGCAATACCTGATATACTGAATGACGTCTTGTCAAAATTTTGGCCAATAAATTTTTTTATGTAGAACAACCACAATTTTCTTCATGCCAAAATGTCTTGCCACCTGATTGTAGTGAGCCTCCAAAATAATCTTTTCACGATTTCTTGTGGGAACACAGAGGTGGATTAGATGGCATAACAGTCCATCCTAGATGTGAAAATTAGTGACATTCACGCCTGTACACAAGAGATGATAAGTGGTGGTGAAGTCAGGGTGATAAAGTTGGGGCCACTAAGATGCCTCATTCCCACAGAAATGGAGCAATTTGGTCAGTGCAGCAGCAGGAGGGAGACTAAGGCATTCAACGACATAATTTGTGCTCCCTATTTTATACTTGATGTTGAGATGGAACTGTTGTAGGTATGTGGACCAATTTTGATTGTGGTCGTTCTGCAACTTCCCATGTGTCTGTATGAACTGCAGAGACTTGTGATCAGTGTGGATGATTGTCTCCTTTCCTATAATGTAATGTTTCCATTGACGACAGGCTTACACAATGGAATACATTTCTTTTTCATAGATGGTGTATTTCCATATAGTATCTGAGAGTGTCTCACAATTGTATGTTATTAGATGACTGTGTTGAGTCATAATGTTTCCTACAACATAGTCAGAAGCATCAGTCTCAATATCGAATGATTGTTGCAGATCGAGTAAGGAGAGTATTGGAGCTGAGCACAAGTGATTCTTCATATCATCAAATGATTCTTGTTGTGCCTTCCCCCATGAGAAAATTTCCTTGCTACCACCCTTGGTTACTTGGCTAGGGGCCCATGCAATATGGGAGAATCCCAACACGAACCTTCGGTAGAATTTGGAAATTCCCGAGAAGCTATATCCACGAATGATTTGGATCTTAGCTGGATCCACATGTACCCCATGCTCATAAAAAATATATCCCAAGTATTGGACCTTGTTCATGCCAAAGGATCATTTTTCCAAGTTGGCATATAGCTTGTGCTACTGTAGAGTTCCCAAAACCTATTGAATATGCTGCATGTGCTCCTCCCAAGTTCTATTGAAGATGAGGATGTAATCCATATATACCACCATGAAAGAGTTGGTGAAGGGTCTCAATACACCATCCATCAATCTCATGAAATTTTTTGGTGCATTTGTTAAGCCAAAGGGTATGACCAACCATTTGAAGAGACCTACTTTAGATTTGAAAGATTTCTTCCATGCATTAGTTGGTTTGATGGGAACCTGGTGATATCCAGACTTTAGGTCAATCTTGTTGAAGAACTTTTCCCCCTTGAGTTGGTCAAGAAGGTCATCAATTCAGGGAATTGGGTACTGGTTCCTGACTATGATTTTTTTTAATACTATGTAATCAATGCAGAGCCACCAGGTACGTTCTTTCTTTTGCACCAACACAATCAGGCTTCCACAAGGGGAGAAGATGGGTCGTATGTGCCCCTTTTGAAGCAACTCTTGGATTTGGAGCTTGATTTCATCATTTTCCATTAGTGAGCGATGATAGATGGGTCCATTAGGTAGTGGTGCACCAGGGGTTATATCAATTGGATGCTTGACTTGGAAGTGTGTCGGTACCCCTATGGGTGAGGAGAATATTTCTATGTACTCTTCCACGATCTCGTCCAATTTCTTTTGTTGTAAAGAGTGGCTCTGTGTAGAGTTCATGGATGTGGCATCGACCTTCTTATTACTGTGAGAATGAATAAAAAATAATACAAAATTCCCATTCTATGAAATGAACTTACTGCATTTCTTAGTACAAATTAAAGAAATAGTGGTAGGCGGTGCTACCTCTGGTATCCTATGCAATTGTCTACCCAAAGTAATAATAACACTACAAGGTCTATAATCATAGACAAAATGTTTCTTCCAAAAATATGGCTAGATTAAAAGAACATCACAAACTTCAAGGGGATCAATATCACACAATACCTCGTCTTTGAAGGGCATGATGTTGTAGGGCATACAACATCATTGGTTGACGTAGAGATCTTGTCCTTTGTGAATCCAATCGATGGTGTAGGGATGCGGTTGCGATGTTATCGACAAGTCTAGCTGCTTGACGACATCTACTTAGATCATGTTCTTATAATTGTCCCTCTCGAAAATGAAATGTAGTGGAGTCCCCTTTACCCACATCTCTGAGTGAAAGAGGTGTTCCCCTTCCTTTGGTTTTTCTGGTTCACTTGGATGGACTTTGGTGGTAGAGACAGTGGCACTAGGTTTGGCATCGATGATCGGCTACCCACTTTTTGTATTTGATTTAGATTCAAAATATGCCTCTAACTTAGAATCTTTCAGCTAGACCACCAGTGACTTCTTGGAGCAACATTCTTCGGTGTTGTGCAAAGGTATTTTATAATATTCACACCACTTTCTCGTGTCCTTCTTTGACTTCTCATTACCCTTCCTGGGTTGTGTCTTGGACTGGTTGTCTTGAGAGTGACCATCTTTTCTTTGTCCCTTCTTTGGTGGGTTGGGACTGCCTTTTCCCTACTTTGGCTGTGAGGAATTTGCAGATCCAAACTCTCGCCTCTTCTACTTAAATTTATGCTCGATCATGAAAACATATCTATAAGCCGCACCTAATGATGTGATGTCTAGAAACTACATTTCTATTTGAATGTATCTATGCAGACAATCGTAGTATTTAAGCACCAGATGTCGTTTAGAGTCTTTGATACCCAATTTGGTGCGCATAGTATGGAAAATATTGGTGAAATCTGGTACTGTCTAGTCCCTTTCTTGACGTAGCGTGGTCCATATTGTGTACTAGTCCTCGTAGCTTCCAATGGGGTAGTATTGTTCTTTAATGGAATCCCTGAAGGAATCCCAGGTGGGGTGACTGCAAATATTGCAGATTCCTCTGTGCCCCTTTTCTCAGAGTACGTATCCCATGAGTCCTTAACATGGGGGATGACCTTGAGGAGTGCAAAAGTAATATTTTCCCTATTGGAAAATTTGTGGACCGAAAAATACCCTTCGAGCAAATTTAGCCATTTATATACAAAATCCACATCTGTCAGTCCTTTAGATAATGGAATATCAACTTGTACCTTGAAGGGGGTGGCATGGTTGCTTGATGAAGATGCATCTTCTATGGGCACCCGTCGAAGGATCTGTGCAAAGATGTCCATCATCTCGTTCCTTTGTCGTGTAAGGGATTCCTCAAGAAACATTTTTAAAGGATCTCCTACTCCATCATATTTATTCTCATCCCCCATGAGTTGTGGTCAGGTTTTACGTGACCGATCTTGCAAAGTCTCAACTGGTTCGAGTCCCAGCTTCTTGTACCCAGATCTTATCGGGGACATGCACAAAGAAAAAAAAATGAAGATAAGACCAATCTAATACCATTGATTTGGATTTATGAGAGGAATGAAATGAATATCATATTCAATACCATAACACAAAGATACAGAGAACAACAACATATATCCAATGAACAATAACTTTTATTGAATAAATAAAATGGGTTGAAACTATAAAAATGCAGAACTGAAACAACTTGCTTCAATGGTGGTAGTTATCACTAAGAAGAGATGTGGCTACTATGTGCATCTATTTGAGCATAATGATTACAATGAGGCTCTAGAGGTATTTTTAACATTACTCATGAATGCCAAAACCCTAGACATCCAAAAACCTAACCCTAGGAGATGAAACGCCAAAAGTTATAAGGGCTCTGATGGGTAAGTTGGTACCTCAACTTTCGGGGGCCATAACTTTTTCATATGACCTTGTTTTAGGCGTTTGATAGCCCGCTGGAAAGGTGTTTTCGAGAAATACACATTATGTTTTCAAACTTTGACTTTATCTATAGTTTGACTATGGAAAGCCAAAAAAAACACTATTTAGGGCCCAAAAATGGTTGTGGAAGTACAAAAAGATGTATTGATATGAAACCATACAAAATAAGCTAATTGGAATAGGTGGCTGACCACCAATATCCACTTGGATGCTATGTAGGGCTTCATGACAGCCCTAGAAGTGCAGAAACCACAATTACAAAGAAATATCATCATTACAGAAAAAACATGATGAACTAAAAACTGTCCAGATGAGCCAGTTGGAATAGGTGTGTGCCACCAATATCCACCTGTATCATCCTGGCACTCTACAACTCTGAATATTTTAATATTTCCTCACACTTTCTCCGTTGCCTCAGACTTGCCATCAGATTCTCCAATAGACCAAAATATTATACCATAACATTCACACGATAGATATTCAATGTAAGTGTGTGTACATATAGGAGACTCCATGGGGTGTATTTATACCTTTTTTGGGTAACCTCTTTGCTTATTCTTAGGGCTTCTTGAATTTCTTGTTAAAACCACTTTACCCATTCATTGATTGAATTGTAACTACTTAGGGGCTTCTTGACCATTCTTCGGGACTTCCAAATTTACAATGCCATATCTCCCTAACTGTGAGGAACCACGTGGCGTACCACCTATCACCAAAAACAACACAACAAGGAATATCTATCTATGAGTGTCTTACCTGCATTTACATTCTCCTTCATGTAAATATTCCTCAACCAACTTCAAGTATCATAACCACACCTATGGGGATTCATGTAGACTTCATCAAATGCACCCATTATATCTATTGACATCAGCCACTCCATTAATGACATATAATTCACCATCAATCTTAACCACATCTCTAGGGATTTTGGACTTCTCTAAGGGTTGACATCAATGAAAACAAGCCATCCAAACCAACTATCCAACAAAGGAAGCACAATGAGTTGTCTTTTACTAGAACCAAAAACCCTTTTTTCTTCCTCTCTATCGACCTACCAATCCTTCCCCTCATGCCACTCGTCTCAAGATGGATAAATTAACTCAAGTAGAAATGGCTTAACTCCAACTCAAGGATATTTGTTATAATTTTGATGACAAATGTTTTCCAGGGCACAAGTGTAAGGAACATAAGATTTTTATGGCCATTTCTAAGGATGTTATTGATGAGGAGGCTAGATTTTCCTCAGTGGAAGAATTACCCCCAAAATTTGACCCTACTCCACCCTTTGATCCACCAGAAATTGAACCATTGATTTTGTTGCATGCCCTCACTAGATTCTTTTCTCCCAAAACCCTCAAGCTCATCATCTACATTAAGCACACAAAGGTCATAATCCTCATTGACAGTTGAAACACCCATAATTTTATCCATCATCACATTTCCTAAGAAATCAATTTCTATATCCATGTAGTCAACAATTTTCGAATCATGATTGCCAATGGCAGTTCCGTGTAATGTGGTGGGCATTGTGAAAATGTGCACCTACAAATTTGCAGTACCACCTGAAATCTCATATGTTTTCTATCGGCATGGGAGGTTGTGACATTGTTCTTGGTGATGAATGGTTATGCACTCTCATTCCCATCCTCATGGAATTTAAGGACCTAACCATGCAATTCCAACAAGAAGGACAAAAGTGTAAATCCCAATGCATCACAACAGGTTCATCTGAGATCATCAGTTCCCACAGAATGGGAAATATACTAAAAAAATGTCACTTTGGAATTATTTCCCAACTCCATTCCATTCATGCCATTGAGACACCCTCTGTGCACCTTGACCTCCAATCTATACTCTCTTGATACTAATTTATCTTTAACACTCCCCATGTACTTCCCCCTTCATAAGGTTCCCATGATCATTCCATTCGTCTAGTGCCTAGCAATATTCCTCCCAATGTTCTCCCTTTGCCTAAAAAATGAAATTGAGAAAATTGTTCAAGAATTGCTAGAAGTAGGTGTTATCCATCCTATTTCTAGCCTTTATGGTACTAAAGAAAGAAGGAACTTAGCGCATGTATCTTGATTTTTTTTCTCTCCAAAAACTCAATCAAATACAAATTCCCCATTCCTGTCATCAATGAACTTTTGGATGAACTGAATTGAGTGGTGCCCATTACTTTACAAAACTTGACCTCCATTCTAGCTACCACAGAATACACATGAAATAGTAAAGCATCCCCAAGACTACCTTCAGAACTCATGAGGGTCACTATGTGTTCTTGGTCATGCCATTTGGCATGTATAATCCCCCCTCCACTTCTCAAAGTCTCACTAATCATGTCTTATGTCCTTTCCTTCTTCATTTTGTCTTAGTTTACTTTGATGATATACTCATCTATAGTTAATCTTGGCAAGCCCATATTTCCCATGTGGATCAAGTTCTCCATCTATTGTCTAAGCACAAAATTTTTCTCAAACAATTCAAATGTTCTTTTGGTGCCTTTGAAGTTGATTACCTGGGTCATATTGTAGGAAAGGATGGTGTATGGGTGGATCCTAATAAAATTGAAGCTATTAAGGATTGGCCTTTCCCTAAAAATATTAAAATATTGTGTGTTTTCTTGGGTTTAACATGTTATTTTTGCAAGTTTTTTCGAGATTATCGAAAAACTGCAACTCCCCTCACTACTCTCCTTTAAAAGAATGCTTTTAGTTGGACTCCAATAGCTAATCAATCCTTCCAAGCATTGAAATATTCTATGTGTGCAACCCCTATCCTAAAACTACCCGACTTCACCAAGACTTTTGTCCTGGAATGTGATTTGTTATGGAAAGGAATTGGTGCATTCCTCGTGCAAGATGGTATACCTTTGGCTTTCACTAGCAAAAAAATATCATAGAAACATTTGGGCCAATCCACCTATGAAAAGGAAATGTTGGCTATTCTTCATGAAATGGATCTCTGATGTCCTTACCTATTGGGGCAACACTTACAAATTAAATTGATCATCGTAATCTCAAGTATTTTCTATGATGCAGGAGCATCGCTCCACCTCAATAATGCGACAACATTCCATCACATCAGGGTGCATTGGGAAAAGGGAGAAGCACAGACCCTTCCATTTTTAAATTTGGAATATGATCCTATATGTATTAAGGATATAAGGTTGAGTGAAATGCAAGCCATTCCTTTCAGAAAAAAGAAGATAAGATCTCCTTTAATGGTTGACAGGTTGATGGCTCTAGATTCAATTCAGACTAGATGTTCATTAAAGAAACTTCAATGTAATATATGAGGTTAAGTGAAGAGAGGATAAGCCTGTAGAGCCCCTCTTTTGAAAATAAATATTTGTATCATATTTCAGTAGGAAGATAAGGAAGAGGAAGTTTAGGAGGTAGACATAGTTCTTTGAGAGAGCTTGAGAGAAAGCTTGAGAGAGAGTTGAGACTCTATTGTATTTCAGCCTGCACATATTGTAATTAGACTTTCAGATTAATAGAAAGAGTCGTTTTTCCTGCACATGGTTGTTTATGTGTTTATGTGTTATATGAATGCATGTTGTAGATGTATGATAGGTTCCATCTACAGTAGGAATATATATTTCTCTATCTTTGTTGGGTTTGAAATATCGTTCTTGGTTCTTTAGGCTGTGCAAGGAGTGCACAACAAAACATTGCAGGCTTTGTAGCCAGCACAAAGAGTGTGCATCTGAACTCTGTGGAGTCATAAAGGATCGTTCCAGGAGGGTGCACCAGAGAAATGAAAACTGAAGAGAAACCTCAAAGTTGTTGAATACCTTAGAGGAGAAACTGTGCAGAGGAAGCATAGAGAGACAGAGTCACTGAGAACTCTGTAGAGCTCTGTCAGGTGGGCATTGAGCAGGTGAAAGTCTGCACAGAAGAACTCTATTTCGAGTTCAGAGAGAGACAAGAGGAGTGTCAAAGAGAAGACACTCACAGAGTTGTTGAATACTCTGTAGAGCTCTTCCAGGTGGGAATCAAGTAGGTGAAAGTGTGCACAAGGAGAAATCTCTATCAAGTTCAAAGAGAAGAGTATCAGAGGAAGATACTCAAAGAGTTGTTGAAAACTCTATAGGAAACGCTCAACAACGTGTGCTTTGAGAGAGAGGTTTCCAGGAGGGCACAAGAAAACTTTGAAGGGAGCAGAAGGGACAAGACACTTAAGAGACTGGGTAAATCCAAAAGCTTAAAAGAGGTAGCGTTAACAGAAATGCAGACAAGACCCAAGCAGTCGAGTTCATAGGAGGAACAAATATTGAAGCCTTTGAAAACTTACAAACTCTTCCAAGTTAGAAGAAATCAGAAGCTCAAGAGGAGGAGCAACAAAAACCATCAGATCTGTTGTTGGAAGGCATTTGGACCATCAGATTAGGTTCCAATATGAAGGAGGAATGCATGAGGAGAAGGACAGATCCCATCCATCGGATCTGGGTGTGAGGTCTGATAGTTGTCATATCTAAAGGAAGTTGAAAAAGAGAGAGGGATAGCTGAAGTCCCAAAGTCCTGAAGCCAACCAGGACCATCCATCGTCAAGTTTGACAGGTGGCATAAGATCCATAACTCTGGAGCAAGAGAACTTCGGAAGTTCTGTGATCGAGGAGAAGGTGAAATCACCGAATAGCCGAAGGCCAAAATAGATCCAGATCGTTGGTCATTAGGAGACACGTGGTGAAAAATCTGAGACTTCGGGGAAAGTCACTTCGGAGGATACCAAGTGTGGAGTGTAACAAACTCTTGAAGTCCTGAATGTCGAAGAAGATAGCAACCGTCCGTTGTAGAGAGCACATGGTTAGGAATCCAGAAGTTTGGAGGCATAACACTCTGAAAGGAAGTCGATGGGAGCAGAGAAGATCTGGACCGTTAGATCCAAAGGGACGCGTGGAGGAAATCCATCAACTTCGGGTGAAATTACTCTAGGAGGAATGAGTGCATAGGATTTTGAATCTCCCGAAGCCCAAAGAGCCCAAGTGGATAGCAGTCATCAGATCCAGGAGGACACGTGCCAACATATCTTGTACTTCAGGTGAAATCACTTCGAGAGGAAGCGAGTGCGAGAGTTTGAAACTCCCGAAGCCCAAAGAGTCGAAGTGAACCATAGTCATTGATCTACGGGAGGACATGTGTCGACAGATCATGAACTCTGGGTGAAATCATTCCAAGGGAAAGTGTGCATGGAAATTTTGAGTCTTCTCAAGGCCGAAGGCCCGAAGCGGACTAGAGCCGTTGATTTGAGGTGGATGCATGGCACAAGATATAGAACTTCGGGTATGGAATACTCTAGGGAAAAACAGAGGGTGAAGGTGTCGAACTCCTGAAGCAGGGAGTCCCAAAGTGAATCTCGATCGTTGATCATGAAAAAGGCCGAGGACCATTGACCTGGTCTTGGTTGAAAGCGTCGAAGTTGCAAAGCGCCACGAGGTTAAGCCCTAGGTCACAGCCCAAGGTCACAGGCGAGGAAGGAGCTAGTGTCAGCTCATGTTGGATTTGAGAAAGGGTGCTAAGAAGGCAAGGCCTGCATATTGCCATTGATCTAAGACAGGAAATCAAAGGTAGTGAATCATTGTGGGGAGCCGAGGAAGAATTAGCAGTCGTGTTAGTTCGCAACCCGCAATTCACCAATGATGTTGATATCGATGGGACAAGAGATCAACGATCATGATTTAAAGGAGATTTGGAAGAGAAATTTTCCAATTGTGGGGACAAAGCTCCTAGATAAAGTCTGAGCACATTGGCAGCCCGCAATTGTTGTGAATCGTCGATCAATGGAAAAATTTGCGACAATAAGATCATGACTGTGAAAACCTTGAGGGTGATAACAGGGCCTGTGTAAGTTGATTTGGGTTCAAGCAAGAGCTCGGAGAGTTGATCCGACTCCTTGATGTGAACAATCCTTGGTTGGGAGGTCACACAGCACCAAGGAGAGAAGGGGGGGCTCTAGTTCAGACTGGTATCAGAGCCTGATTTTGTTTGCAGACAGCAGAAAACGGAGAGATGGTGAAAGAAGATAGTCTGATACCATCAGAGTGGTGTCAGAGCTGAAATTGTTTATGTAGATCATAGGCAAAGGAAGAGAAGGTGAAGACATAGTATTGATGCTCTGTGGGAAGGATTATTGCAAGTCTGAAACAGTCAGCAAATAGCCAGGTGGGTTGTGGGAGAAGTTGGAAATGATCTCAGTTGCAAAGTGAACAACATACTTTCTAGGAGGGCAAGCAGAGGGTGAAAATGGATACTAAAGGCGATGAACATGGTTAGAAAGAAGGAAACGAAAAGAAAAGCATCCCAAATATAGATCTAGATCTCATAGAGAGAAGAGAAAGAATGAAGCAGCTGACATTGAGGATGAAACAGGAGGAAAAGGTACACTAGAGGTACCAATGGCCTCTGAACAGGAAGGAAAAATGGCTTGTTCAAAAGTTGTTGGCCAGAAAGAAGCAACAGGTAGTAAGGAGTTGGCTGAGGCATGTTGAAAGCCTCAGAGACACAGAGGAAGTGGTTTACATCTGTGAACCAGAAGTTGGAAGAACCCTCAGTGATGAGCAAGGGAGATCATCAAAGGATCTCATAAACTTCCAGGTGGGCAGAGATGAACTTTTAGGTTTCCAAATGGGCAATGGAAGGAGATCAATGATTGATCTCATTGACTGCCAGGTGAGAAGTGATTAAAGTTCATATTTCCAAGTGGGAAATACAAAGAGATTAGAGGATCTCATGAACTTCCAGGAGGGAAGAGATGAATTTTTAAATTGCCAGGTGGGCAATGAGATGAGATCAATGGAGGATCTCATAGACTAGTAGGAGTGCAGTGATAAAAATTCATATTTCCTGGTGGGAAATGAGATGAGAACAATGGGGGATATCATAGACTTCCAGGAGGGTAGTGATAAAAATTCATATTTCCAGGTGGTCAATGAGATGAGATCAATGGAGGATCTCGTAGACTGCTAAGAGGGCAGTGATAAAAATTCATATTGTTAGGTGGGCAATGAGATGAGATCAATTGAGGATCTCATACAATGCTAGGATGCAAGAAATGAAAATTCATATTGACAGGTGAACAATGAGATGAGATCAATTGAGGATCTCATAGACTGCTAGGAGGGTAGCAGTGAAAATTCATATTGCCATGTGGGCAATGAGATGAGATCAAATGAGGATCTCATAGACTGCCAGGAGGGAAGCAGTGAAAATTCAAATTTCCAGGTGGGCAATGAGATGAGATCAATGGAGGATCTCATAGACTGCTAGGAGGGCAGTGCTAAAAGTTCAGATTGCCAGGTGGGAAATCTAGAGAGATCGGTTGATCTCATGAGCTGCCAAGTAGGCAGAGAGAAAACCCCAAGTTGCCAGGTGGGAAGGGGGAAAGAGATGAGACTGTCTGAGAGTCTCATGAACTCTTTTAAGAGTTCAGATAAACAAAGAGTGTTGATGGAGAATGATCATAGGTATATTTTGATCATTGGAGGAATCAGTATACTCCTACCAAGCAGCCCAGTGGAGGCCAGATCATGTGTTACAGGTGAAACAACAGAAGGACAACCAATAGAGACTGTCAAAAAGGAGGAGGAGAAGGAGTAGACACTAACGTCTGCCCCCAAAAAATGAGAAGATAATTCAGTAGAATTGCTCAAAATTTTCATCTAGGAAGTTGAATAGGAGATGACTGCAGAACTAGAATCTACAACAGAAGAGGAAGCAGACAACATAGACCTTGTTGATCTGTATGAAGAATTGGAAGCCTTGGAGAGAAGGGTGATAATGAAAATCATGCACATCCAACATATCAGGTTGGACATAGATGGAGGAGCATACCAGCCTGGGGAGAAGCTGGAGGAAGTTGGAGTTGAGCTAACACAAGAGGAGCTAGAAGAAGTTAATATGTTAGAGGAGAAAGTTGTGCAGTAGCTAGCACAGTGGTGAGACTGCAGAACTGGAGTATGCAGGGAAGTGGCAAGTCAAGGCCACAGAAGAAGAAAACAACATGGGAGATTAGGATGATCTTCCCTTTGATGTCTATGAGGAGGAATAGTTGCAACCGAGAAAACTGCATAAGGAGATCCAGCCAATAGAACAACTGGACAGGGTTATAGATGGGATAAGGAGGTTTATGGTGAGGTCAGCAGCAGAAGCAGTCAGCAAAGAGAAGCTGAGAAGAAGGAAGCCTGCAAGAGAAGCAGGGAAGAAGCAACAGCAGCAACAACAACAAATCAGAGGAGAAAGAGAACAACTCCATAGGAGAGCTTGGGATCCAGGGGGATTTCAACATTGGAGCAGAGGAGCTCATGACCATGAGGTCATGATTCTCCCAATAGTGGAGTATGATGCAGAAGCATCACTTCACCTCAACTACGCGCCATCATTCCAGCACATCAATGCACATTGGGGAAAGGGAGAGGCACAACCCCTCCCATTTTTAAATTTGAAATATGATCCTATACAGAATAAGGTTGTAAGGTTGAGTGAAATCCAAGCCATTCCTTTCAGTAGACAAAATATAAGGTTGCCTTTAATGGATGATAGTTTTATGGCTCTAGATTCAATTCAGATTAGATGGCCATTAAAGAAACTGCAATGTAATAGATGAGGTTAGGTGAAGATAGGATAAGCCAGTAGAGCCCCTCTTTTAAAAAGAGATCTTTGTATCAGATTTCAGTAGGAAGACAAGGAAGAGGAATTTTAGGAGGTAGATATAGTTCTTTGAGAGATCTTGAGAGAGAGTTGAGACTCTGTTGTAGTCCAGCCTACACATATTGTAATCATACTTTCATATTAATAGAAAGAGCAATTTTTCCTACACATGGTTGTTTATGTGTTTATGCATTTCACGAATTCATGATGTAAATGTATGATAGGTTCCATATACAGTAGGAATATAGGTTTCTCTATCTTTGCTGGGTTTGAAATATCATTCTTGGTTCTTTAGGCTATGCAAGGAGTGCACAATAGAGCATTGGAGGTTATGTAGCCAGCGCAAGGAGTGTGCATCTGAACTTTGTGGAGTCGGAAAGGTTAGTGTCAGGAGGGTGCACCAAAGCGATGACAACTCAAGGGAAACCTAAAGGTTGATGAATAACTTAGAGGATAAACTATGAAGAGGAATCACAGAGAGACAGAGTGACTGAAAACTCTATAGAGCTCTGTCAGGTGGGCATTGAGCATGTGCAAGTGTGCACAGAAGAACTATGTTTCGAGTTCAGAGAGAGAAAAGAGGAGTGTCAAAGAGAATACACTCATAGAGTTGATGAATACTCTATAGAGATCTGCCAAGTGGGCATCGAGCAAGTGCAAGTGTGCACAACTTGAACTCTCTCTCTCGAGTTCAAAGAGAAGAGTAACAGAGGAGGATACTCACAATGTTATTGAACACTCTGTAGGAAACACTCAGCAAGGTGTTATTTGAGCGAGAGGTTGCTAGGAGGGCACAAGAACCCTTTGAAGGGAGAAGAAGGGCCAAGACCCTTAAGAGATTGAGTATATCCAAAATCTCAGAAGAGATAGCATTAACATAAATGCAGATGAGACCCAAGCAGCCGGGTTTGTAGGAGGAACAAAGGCCGAAGCCTTTGAAAACTTACAAACTCTTCCAAGTCGGAGAATTGTGCCTACAACATAGTCGAAGGCATCAGTCTCAATATCGAATGATTGTTGTAGATCGAGTAAGGAGAGTACTAGAGCTAAGCGTAAGTGATGCTTCATATCATCAAATGTTTGTCATTGTGCCTTCCCCCATGAAAACATTTCCTTGCCACCGCCCTTGGTTACTTGGATAAGGTCCCATGCAATATGGTAGAATCCCAACACGAACCTTCGATAGAAGTTGGAAAGTCCCAAGAAGCTGGATATACGAATGATTTGGATCTTAGCTGGATCCACGAATAATTTGGATCTTAGTTGGATCCACGTGCATGCCATGCTCATCAACAATGTATCCCAAGTATTGGACCTTGTTCATGCCAAAGGAGAATTTTTCCAAGTTGGCATATAGCTTGTGCTGCCGTAGAGTTCCCAAAACCTATTGAATATGCAACATGTGCTCCTCCCAAGTTCTATTGAAGATGAGGATGTCATCCATATATACCACCAAAAAAGAGTTGGTGAAGGGTCTCAATACACCATCTATCAATCTCATGAAAGTTGTTGGTGCATTTGTTAAGCCAAAGGGCATGACCAACCATTCGAAGAAACCTTATTTATATTTGAAAGTTTTCTTCCATACATCAGTTGGTTTGCTGGGAACCTGGTGGTAGCCAGACTTTAGGTCAATCTTGTTGAATAACTTTTCCCCCTTGAATTGGTCAATAAGGTCATCAATTTGGGGATTTGGGTACTGGTTCCTGACTGTGATTTTGTTTATAACTCTATAATCAATGCAGAGCTTCCAGGTACGTTTTTTCTTTTGCACCAACAGAATCGGGCTTCCACAAGGGGAGGCAATGGGTCATATGTACCCCTTTTGAAGTATCTCTTGGATTTGGCACTTGATTTCATCATTTTCCATTAGCGAGCGATGATAGACTAGTCCATTAGGTAATGGTGCACCGGGGGTTATATCAATTGGATGCTTGACTTGGCAGTGCATCATGTGGGTGAGGAGAAGATGTCTATGTAGTCTTCCACGATCTTGTCCACTTACGTCTGCTATAAAGAGTGGCTCTGTGTGGAGGTCAAGGATGTGGAATTGACTTTGTGCTTACTGTGAGCACGAATCACAAAGAGGACGAACTTCCCTATCTGTTAAATGACCTTATTGCATTGCTTAGTAGAGATTAAATAAATAGTGGGAGGTGACACTACCTCTGGTATCCTGTGCAATTGTCTACCCAAAGTAATAATAACATTGTGGGGTCTAGACTCATACACAACATGTTGTTTCCAAAATATGGCTATCCTAAAAGAACATCACAAACATCAAGGGGAGAAATATCACACAATACATCGTCTTTTAAGGGCTTGATGTTGTAGGGCATACGACACCGTTGGTTGACATAGAGATCTCTTCCTTGGCGAATCCAACCGACGGTGTAGGGCTACAGGTGCAATGTTATCGGCAAGTCCAACCACTTGACGACATCTACTAAGATCATGTTCTTCTAACTTTCTCTATCGAAAATGAAATGCAGTGGAGTCCCCTTTACCCATATCTGTGAGTGAAAGAGGCATTCCCCTTCCTCTAGTTTTTCTAGTTCACTTGGTTGGAATTTGGTGGTAGCGACTGTGGCGCTGGGTTTAGAATCGATGATCTGCTTTCCACTTTCTGGACTTGATTCAGAGTCAGAATATGCCTATGACTCAGAATCTTTCAACTCGACCACTAGTGACTTATTGGAGCGACATTATTCAGTTTTGTTCCAAGATATTTTATGATATTCACACCACTTTCCCGTGTCCTTCTTTGAATTATCATTACCCTTCTTGGGTTGTGGCTTGGATTGGTTGTCTTGAGAGAGGCCATATTTTCTTTGTCCCTTGTTTGGTGGGTTGGGACTGCCTTTTCCCTACTTCGGCTATGAGGAATTTGTAGATCCAAACTCTCGCCTCTTCTTCTTAAATTTATGCTCGATCTTGACAACATATCTATAAGATGCACCTAATGATGTGATGTCTAGAAAATACATTTCTGTTTGAATGTATCTGCACAGAAAATAACAGTATTTGAGAAACAGATGTCGTTCAAAGTCTTTGATACCCAATTTGGTGTGCATAGTATGAAAAATACTGGTGAAATTTGGTATTGTCTAGTCCCCTTCTTGATGTAGCATGGTCCATATTGTGTACTGGTCCTCGTAGCTTCCAACAGGGTAGTATTGTTCTTTAATGGCATCCCTGAAGGAATCCCAGGTGGGGGTGACCGCAAATATTGCAGATTCCTATGTGGCCCTTTTCTCATAGTACGTATCCCATGAGTCCTTAACTTGGGGGATGACCTTGAGGAGTGCAAAAGTAATCTTTTCCCTATTGGAAACATTGTGGACCAAAAAATACCCTTCGAGCAAATTTAGGCATTTATCTACAACATCCACATCTATCAATCCTTCAGATAATGGAATATCAAAATTTACATGTACCTTGAAGGGGGTTGCATGGTTGCTTGATGAAGATGCATCTCCTGTGGGCAGCCGCCGAAGGATCTTTTCAAAGTTGTCCATCATCTCATTCCTTTGTCACATAAGGGATTCCTCGAGAAAAATTTTAACAGGATCTCCTACTCCATCATATTTCTTCTCGTCCCTAATGAGTTTTGGTCAGGTTCGACGTGACCAATCTTGCAAAGGCTCGATTGGTTCGAGTCCCAGCTTCTTGTACCCATATCTTGTCGGGGACATGCACAAAGAAAAACAAATGAAGAGAAGAGCGATTTGATAACACTGATCTGGATTTATGTGAGGAACTAAACGAATAACAGATTGAATACCATAACACAAAGATACAAATAAAAACAACATATATCCAATGAACAATAACTTTTATTGAATAAATAAAATAGGTTGAAACTACAAAACTGCAAAAATGAAACAACTTGCTCGAGATGTGGCTATTACGTGTATCCGTCTAATCATAATGATTACAATGAGGCTCTAGAGGAATTTTTAACATTACTCATGAATTCCAAAACCCTATACATCCAAAAACCTAACCCTAGGAGATGAAACGCCAAAAGTTATGTGGGCTCTGATAGTTAAGTTGGTACCTCAACTTCCCGAGGTTATAAATTTTGCATACAACCTTTGTTTTAGGCGTGTGTTAGCCCGTTGGAAAGGTGTTTTCGAGAAATACACATTATATTTTAAAACTTTGACTTTGTCTATAGTTTGATCGTGGAAAGGCAAAAAAAACATTGTTTAGGGCCCAAAAATGGTTGTGGAAGTACAGAAAGATGTATTGATATGAAAACTTCCAAAATAAGCCAATTGGAATAGGTGGGCAACCAGCAATATCCACTTGGATGCTATGTAGGGCTTCATGACATCCTCGGAAGTGCAGAACCCACAATTACAAAGAAATGTCATCATTACAAAGAAACATGTTGAACTAAAAACTGTCAAGATGACCCAGTTGGAATAGGTGGGTGGCCACCAATATCCACCTGTATCATCCTAGCACTCTACAACTCTGAATCTTTCAATATTTCCTCTCCCTTTCTCCGTTGCCTTAGACTTTCCATCAGATTCTCCAGTAGACCAAAATATTAGACCATAACATTCACAAGATAGATATTCAATGTAAGTGTGTGTACTTATGAGAGACTCCATGAGGTGTATTTATACTTTTGTTGGGTAACCTCTTTCCTTATTCTTAGGGCTTCTTGAATTTCTTGTTACAACCACTTTACCCATTCATTGATTGACTTGTAACTAATTATGGGATTCTTGACCATTCTTTAGGGCTTCCAACTTTACAATGCCATATATCCCTAATCGTGAGGAACCATGTGGCATACCACCTATCACCAGAAACAACACAAAAAGGAATATCTATCTATGAGTGTCTTTCCTGCATTTACATTGTCCTTCATGTAAATATTCCTCACAAACTTCAAGTACCATAACCACACCTATGGGGATTCATGTNTATTCCTCAACAAACTTCAAGTACCATAACCACACCTATGGGGATTCATGTAGACTTTATCAAATGAACCCATCATATCTACTGAGATCAACCACTCCATTAATGACATCTAACTCACCATCAATATTAACCACATCTCTAGGGATTTTGGACTTCTCCAAGGGTTGACATCAATGAAAAAAAAATGTCCAAACCAACTATCCAACAAAGGAAGCACAACGAGTTATGTTTTCCTAGAACCAAAAACCCTTTTTTCTTCCTCTCCATCGACCTACCAATCCTGCCCCTCATGCCACTCATCTCAATATGGATAAATTAACTCAAGTAGAAATGGCTTAACTCCAACTCGAGCGTCTTTGCTATAATTGTGATGACAAATGTTTTCCAGGGCACAAGTGTAAGGAACATAATATTTTTATGGCCATTTCTAAGGGTGTTGCTGACAAGGAGGTCGTATTATCCTTGGTGGAAGAATTACCCCCAACATTTGACCCTACTCCACCCTTTCATCCACCAGAAGTTGAACCAGTGATTTCGTTGCATGCCCTCACTAGCTTATTTGCTCCCCAAACCCTCAAGCTCATCGGCTACATTAAGAAAACAAAGTTCATAATCCTCATTGACAGTGGCAACACCCATAATTTTATCCATCATCGCATTTCCTAAGAAATCAATTTCTATATCCGTGTAGTCAACAATTTTCGAATCATGATTGCCAATGGCAGTTCCATGAAATGTGGTGGGCGATGTGAAAATGTGCACCTACAAATTTGTCAGTACCACCTAGAATATCATATGTTTTCTATCGACATGGGAGGTTGTGACATTGTTCATGGTAATGAATGGTTATGCACTATCATCCCCATCCTCATGGAATTTAAGCACCTAACCATGCAATTCCAATAGGAGGGACAAAAGTGTAAATCTCAATGCATCACAACAGGTTCATCTGAGATCACCAGTTCCCACAGAATGGGAAATCTACTAAAAAAATGTCACTTTGGAATTATTTCCCACCTCCATTCCATTCACGCCATTGAGACACCCTCTGTCCACCCTAACCTCCAACCTATACTCTCTTGACACTAAGCTATCTTTAACATTTCCCATGGACTTCCCCTTTCCTGAGGTTCCCATGATCATTCCATTCACCTAGTGTCTAGCAATATTCCTCCCAATGTTCTCCCTTATCATCATCCCTTTGCCTAAAAAATGAAATTGAGAAAATTGTTCAAGAATTGCTAGAAGCAGGTGTTATCCATCCTATTTCTAGCCTTTATGGTACCAAAGAAAGAAGGAAATTGGTGCATGTGTCTTGATTTTTGTGCTCTCCAAAAACTCAATCAAATACAAATTTCCCATTCCTGACATCGATGAACTTTTGGACAAATTGAGTGGTTCCCAGTACTTTACAAAACTTGACCTCCATTCTGGCTAACACAAAATTCACATGAAATAGGAAATCATCCCCAAGACTACCTTCAGAACTCATGAGGGTCACTATGAGTTCTTGGTCATGCCATTTGGCATGTATAATCCCTCCTCCACTTCTCAAAGTCTCGTGAATCATGCCTTATGTCCTTTCCTTCTTAATTTTGTCTTATTTTTCTTTGATGATATCCTCATCTATAGTTAAACTTGGCAAGCCCATGTTTCCCATGTGGATCAAATTCTCCATCTATTGTCTAAGCACAAACTTTTTCTCAAACAATCCAAATATGCTTTTGGTGCCTCTGAAGTTGAGTACTTGGGTCATATTGTAGGAAAGGATGGTGTATGGGTGGGTCCTAATAAAAATGAATCTATTAAGGATTGGCCTTTCTCTAAAAATATTAAAATCTTGTGTGGTTTCTTGGGTTTAACATGATATTTTCACAAGTTTGTTCGAGATTATGGAAAAACTACAGCTCCTCTCACTACTCTCCTTGAAAAGAATTATTTTAGCTGGACTCCAATAGCTAATCAACCTTCCAAGCATAGAAATATGCTATGTGTGCAACCCCTGTCCTAGGACTACTCGACTTCACCAAGACTTTTGTCCTAGAATGTGATTTGTTAGGGAAAGAAATTGGTGCATTCTTTGTGAAAGATGGTAGACCTTTGGATTTCACTAGCAAACAACTATCATAGAAACATTTCGGCCAATCCACCTATGAAAAGGAAATGTTGGCTATTCTGCATGCAATGGATCTATGATGTCCTTATCTATTAGGGCAACACTTCCAAATTAAATTGATCATCATAGCCTCAAGTATTTTATGTGATGCAAGAGCATTGCTCCAACTCAGCAACGTGCCAGCATTCCATCACATTAGTGCACATTGGGGAAAGTGAGAGGCACATACCCTCCCATTTTTAAATTTGAAATATGATCCTATACGGATTAAGGTTGTAAGGTTTAGTGAAATCCAAGCCATTCCTTTCAACAGACAGAAGATAAGGTCTCCTTTAATGGCTGACAGGTTGATGGCTCTAGATTCAATTCAGACTAGATGGCCATTAAAGAAACTTTAATGTAATAGATGAGGTTAGGTGAAGAGAGGATAAGCCCGTAGAGCCCCTATTTTGAAAAGAGATCTTTGTATCATATTTCGGTAGGAAGATAAGGAAGAGGAAGTTTAGGAGGTAGATATAGTTCTTTGAGAGAGCTTGAGAGAGAGATGAGACTTTGTTGTAGTCCATCTTGTACATATTGTAATTAGACTTTCATATTAATAGAAAGAGAATTTTTTCTTGCACATGTTTGTTTATGTGTTTATGTGTTTATGTGTTTCATGAATACATGTTGTAGATGTATGATAGGTTCCATATGTAGTAGGAAGATATATTTCTCTATCTTTGTTGGGTTTGAAATATAGTTCTGGTTTCTTTAGGCTGTGCAAGGAGTGCACAACTAAACATTGGAGGTTCTATAGCCAGCCCAAGGAGTGTGCATCTGAACTCTGTGGAGTAAAAAAGGATCGTGCCAGGAGGGTGCACTAGAGAGATGACAACTCAAGGGAAACCTCAAGGTTTCTGAATATCTTAGAGGAGAAACTATGCAAAGGAAGCATAGAGAGACAGAGTCACTGAGAACTTTGTAGAGCTCTGCCAGGTGGGCATTGAGTAGGTGAAAGTGTGCATAGAAGAACTATGTTTCGAGTTCAGAGAGAAACAAGAGGAGTGTTAAAGAGAAGACACTCACAGAGTTGTTGAATACTCTGTAGAGCTCTGCTAGGTAAGAATCGAGCAGGTGCCAGTGTGCACAAGGAGAACTCTCTGTCGAGTTGAAAGAGAAGAGTATCAGAGGAAGATACTCACATAGTTGTTGAACACTCTGTAGGAAATGTTGAGCAAGGTGTGCTTTGAGCGAGAGGTTTCCAGGAGAGCACAAGAACCATTTCAAGGGAGCAGAAGGGTCAAGATCCTTAAGAGATTGAGTAAATCTAAAAGGTCAAAAGAGATAGCATTAACATAAATATAGACGAGACCCAAGCAGTTGTGTTCATAGGAGGAATAAAGGTCAAAGCCTTTGAAAAATTAAAAACTCTTCCAAGTCTAAAGAAATCATAAGCTCAGGATGAGGAGCGACAAAAGTCGTCGGATCTGTTGTTGGAAGGAGTCTGGATCGTCAGATCAAGTTCCAGGATGAAGGATGAATGCGCGAGGAGAAGGACAGATCCCATCCATTAGATCTGGGAAGGAGGTTTGATAGCCGTCAGATCTAAAGGAAGCTGCACAAGGGAGCATAATAACAGAAGTCCCAAATTCCCGAAGCCAACCAGGACCGTCCATAGTCAAGGTTGACAGGTGGCCTAAGATCCACAACTTCGAAGCGAGAGCACTTCGGAATTTCTGTGATCGAGGAGAAGGTGAAATCGTCGAATAGCCAAAGGCCGAAATAGATCCAGGCCATTGGTTTTCAGGAGACACGTGGCGACAAATCTAAGACTTTGGGGAAAGTCACTTCGGAGGATATTGAGTGTGGAGTGTAACAAACTCTTTAACTCTCGAAGGCCGAAGAAGATTGCAACCATTCGTTGCGGAGAGAACCATTGGTTGTCAGGAGACATGTAGTGACAGATCTGAGACTTTGGGGAAAGTCACTTCGGAGGATACCAAGTGTGG
>JASDQU010207474.1:13600-24128 GCA_032191745.1 Picea mariana
AGAACTATCTAAGCTAAGCAATTAAAATAAAAATCCTAACTATAAATATGAACTATATATCTATCTAAACTACTGAGAATTCTCGAATTTATTAACTATTAAATAACAAACTGACCAGAAGTAACGCTTCCTATTTGTCCTGTGATCAGTACTTAATTTAGTTGTTTGGTGGGAGGAAACCCGCACCAAATTTTCCACGAGCTTCTTGTAAACATGAAGCAACAATGCTCTTTGAATTATGAATGACAGAACAAACAAGACATAAAACGACAACAATCTTAAAGTTTACAAATCATCACATTTAGATAAATCCCTGCGCGAAGATTTGTACAAAATAGTTCATTTAACGAAGAAGATAAACCTTTTATTCATTAAATTGAAACAAAGTAATTGTTGTACAAAAATGAGATACATAAGATATGGACAGAATTTAAGTCATGACACATCAACCTGTAACAAGTCTTGATATCTAAAGTAGCCAATGACTTGATCACAAATTAAAATGCACAAAACCTAAACAAAAGTATGATAAATTGAAAGCTAAAGATGTTACAAAAGATCCACTTCCATTCGAGTCAGCATCATCATAAATCCATAGCCTTTGTTCTCCCCTCAGTGATGGGTTCTTTACAAAAATTAATGAGTATATAAAGGCCACAGGGTAAAACATCCCTATGGAAATTATCAACAATTGTTTACAAAAATATGGGAAGAATCTCCCAAATGTCTATTTCTAACTAAAACTAACAACTTAAACCAAATCTAGGTAACGAAAGTATGTTCTAAACTGCCATAGCATGTTCAATTTCCCATTGAAATTCATATGTACCTGAAGATAGGCAAAAGTAGATAATTTTAGATAATGTTTTAATTGTAAAATTAACAAAAATCCAAATTTTATGACTAGCTATAGAATCTCACGATTCTGTAGCTGGTCATATTTACAAACAAAATCATTTTAAATCAATCCAAATGATAACATAAATGTATATGGTCAATCAAATAGAGCCTTTATTACCAATTCAAGACAAGCAGATCATTCTTGGTAAAACAAACCAAATCTTTTATGCCAATTTAAAACAAACGAGATTGAATTAATCGAATGGTAACAGGGATATATGCGATCTGTCAACCAACTTTTTTATTACCAATTCGAAACAGACAGAATGGTTTTGACAATTCAAAACCAACGAAATCATTTTTTGAAACAATTTCAATCGAAACAGACTATAATCAATTTAGCAAACAAATCTTTCGTATCCATTTGACACAAACACAATCGTTTATGTCAATTCAGAACTTAACAAAATCGTTGTTGAATCAAAACAAAACTAACAGAATTGTTTTTCAATTCAAAACTAATAGAACTATATCAAACTAACTCAGAGCCAATTCAATCATTTATACTAATTCAAGAATAATAAAATCGTATTAAATCGGTTCAATCAAAACATAGCTATATTCGATTTTAGCAAACAAATCTTTTGTACATGATTCAAAACAAAATCATCCTGGGAAATTCGAAGTAAACAGAATCATTTTTGAATCTATTTAAACAAAACAAAACTAATTTAGAGAAAACACAATCGGCTACGCTAATTCAAACCAAATCATTCAAAAATCAATGTTGAAATAACATACCAGGGCTATAGGAAAATGATTCGGTCAGGATAACTTTGAGTTAACGAAGGTAGTAGCTGCCTAAACATTTCTGAAGACGATTGAACCCGTGGTATTTTGTTTCTTATCGTAAGCTTGTAGTTTGTCTCTTTCCTTTGACAACATAGTAACCCGTTCCTCCAATGACTTGATTTTAGATTGCAGCAGAGGAACATCCATGTAGTAACATTCAAGCAAAGAATTGCATTGAGTACACGATGGTTGATCGAGCCTTGGCATTACAGGTGAGGGTTCTTTCAAGTTACCAGGGGTTTACCTGTGAAGCTTAATTCCCGGGAAGTTAGGGTCATCCTTGAGGCACGGTGGGAGGTTGGATACGTAGTCATAGGGTTCAATAGAACAGAGACTATGTGAATATGGGTATTCCTCATCCAAAAAGTGTTCAATCTCAGAGTCAGAATCCTCGCTCAAGACAATAGGTTTCTGGTCAGTGTTGTGTTTGGGCTTGTTCTGAGCACATCTAGATATCCATCGTGCATTCTTCTTTCCCTTACCATTAGCATCGGTATTACCCTTGCCAACGGGCCTGTTCAGTACCCCGACGAAGTTGTCTTGGCATCATGCATGCATTTACCCGCTGCCAACAGACCTGTTCAGCATCCCGACGGGTTTACAAGCACTTCCCACAGCTCTTTTGTGATTTAATTTTTTAAATATATATAATTGAGCGGGGTGAGGCTGAAAATTATGATATTTTAGACATATTTTTATAGACCTTGAAATAATTTTTAAAACTGTCCTTCATTAAGATTCAGAGATGGTTTGTTTACAAAACTGACCTTCTAAGGCAGGGAGACATCTTCTGATTTATTCCCTTAAGTAATAGGGACAGCGTAAGAAGATAATTGATGATTATGATAGGCTTCACTCAGAGATCGAAATCAGTTAGCTTCTTTCAAACAACATTCTTTGCTGAACATGGCTGTAAATTTCAGAAGTATATTATAATTGATGTTTAGACAATTTTTCAGCGGT
Source organism: Picea mariana (assembly GCA_032191745.1). Lineage (NCBI taxonomy): Eukaryota > Viridiplantae > Streptophyta > Pinopsida > Pinales > Pinaceae > Picea > Picea mariana. The sequence continues at coordinate 16,256 of JASDQU010207474.1, forward strand.
CATTTCAGTGAAAGAAATTTCTGTTTTCTTTGTCTGAACAGTTCAAAATGAAGGTATGTGTATTTCCAAAAACAAAAACTGATAAGCGCAAGGGGAAAAAATCAAAACCAAAACAATAAAAGAAAAGGAAGCAAAAGAAAAATATTTACACGATATACATAGGGTTGTCATCAAGCGAAATATCTTTTCAGAGCTTGGCCATTCACCGGATAGGTGTCTGGTTGTCCCTCTAGATTCTGTAAATGGAAAGAGCTGGAGCCCAATTTTTCAGCAATTAAAAATGGTCCAAGCCATAAGTTCTGAAACTTCGTGTTCTCTCCCTTTCCCTCATGCGGTTTGTCCCATTTCAAGACAAGGTCACCTACTTCGAAGTTCCTATCAAAGGCAGAGTTGGAATCAAACTATCTTTTGACCACTAGTTGATGCTGATCTAACTTACATTCAGCTTGAGCCCTTACCTCTTCTAGTTTTATTAAAGTGTTAATTCAATTCTCCAAAGGGGGGCAGTCTTCTTCTTGTATTTTCTATGATAGCTGTATTGAGGGAAGAAGAATATGTGGTGGTAGAATTGCTTCTCTGCCATAGATGAGAAAGAAGGGAGAGTTACCTACAACAATATTTGGTGTTACCCTATCAGCCCAGATTGCGTTTAACAGTGCATTATGCCAATTTTTGTGATTTTCAGATACCGTTCTCTTGATGATTTTAATCAGATTCTTATTTGTTGATTTTGCCAACCCATTTCCCTGAGGGTAATAGCTGGCAGAATACTTCAATTTAATTCCTTTTTCTAGAGAAAACTCGCTCATCTCAAGAGATGAAAAATAAGAAGCGTTATCGAATACTAAACAGTCAAGGATACGAAAAACGAGTAATAATATTCGAATTTAAAAAGGCAATTACCTGACTGGTATTCACAGTTCTTAATGCGGTAGCTTCAGACCACCTAGTGAAGTAATCTATGGCTGTTATGATAAACTTATGATACTGTGAGGATGGAGGATTGATTGGACCTATAATATCAAGACCCCACTGCTGAAAAGGGGAGTCTACTGAAACAGGCTGTAAAGGAAAGGCTGGTTTCTGTAATCGACCTGATGCTTTTTGAGAAATAATACACTTGCGACACAAGGCATGGGCATCTATAAAGAGTGTAGGCAAGTAATAACCAGCTCTTAAGACTTTATGGGTAATGGTGTCACCACCAAAATGCCCACCAGCTTCTCCTGCATGCAACTCTAGTAAGACTTTTTCTGCTTCATCTTTTTGAAGACAACGCATTAGTACTCCATCAAAATTTTGATGAAACATAATACCATTAATCAAATGAAAGGAGGCATATTTTAATATTAACTCTCTTCTTTTGGTGGGATCCAGGTGACGAGGGGCTGACCCATGTTCAAGACAGAATTTTATATCGTCATACCAGGGACTAACAATGTTTTGTGTATAGCAGATTGCATTTTGATTGTGTTTTCCTGGGTTTGACATATCGTTTTCTTCCTGCTGTCCTATTGCTGAGTCAATGAATAACTTTCATAGCCCTTGGCCTCTCACTATTTGAGCTGGGATGATTTCTATGTCATACTCCTGTAGGGAAGTGACCCAGTTCGCTCTCTTTTCGCCTAGTTCTTTCTGCACTAACAAATTTCTGACGGCTGGGTAAGGGACAATAATTTTCATCCTAGATTTCAAAAGATAAGATTGGAAGTGTTTGATTGCTTTAAAAACAATGTGGGCTTGTTGATCTACTACTGGGTAATTACGTTCCGCGCCTTTGAAAGCGGAGCTCATAAAGGCAATGGGTACTTCATTGTTTTTAGCATTCTTTTGAGTTAGGACAGCAGCGTAGGAGCGGTCACAAGCAAATGTGTAGAGCGTGAAGTCTTGTGAAAAGTTGGGGCTCATGAGAGAAGGAGCATCTATTATGGCCTTTTTATTGAATTGAAAGCTTGATTTTCTAAGGGTCCCCAGTGATATTGCACATCTTTCTTAATTAAATTCTGTAAAGGTCTCACCATTTTAGAAAAACTGGGGACAAATCTCCTAACAAAATTTATCTGGCCTAAGAAAGACTGCATAGACTTTTTGGATGAGGGAGGGGGAAGTTTCGAGATGACTTGAGTCCTTTCAAGGTCGATAATCATCCCTTTGATTGACACAATAAATCCTAAGAGATTACCTTGTTCTACTACGAAGATAGATTTTTTAGGATTCAAGGAAATGTCGTATTTATGACATCGCTATAGAATGGCTCTTAAATGAGCTAGATGATCAGTTTTGTTTTTTGAAAATACAGTAACATCATCTAGGTAAACTATGACAGATTGATTGATTAAGCCTCGGAAAGTGATATCCATCACTCTCTGGAAAGTGGCACCAACATTAATCATTCCAAAGGGCATTTTTCTATAAGCATAGGTGCCCCATGTAGTGCGGAAGGTAGTTTTAAGTTGGTCTGGAGGAGACATCAGGACTTGGTTGTACCCTGAAAAACCATCCAATAAGGATAGTCTCTCAGAACAAGATACCTGTTGAAGGATCTGTTCCATGGGTGGGACAGGGTAGTTGTCTTTATCAGATGCTCTATTAAGGTTTCAGAAATCAACGCATAGTCAGATTTTCCCACTTTTCTTCCGGACAACGACAAGGTTAGAAACCCATTGCGTTTGCCTAACTGGGAAAATTATCTTAGCATTTAGGAGTTTATTTAATTCTTTTTTTACAGTCGGTTCAAGCTTAGGGTGCATTTTTCTTAACTTTTGTTGAAAGGGTAAGGTTTGGGGTTTCATAGGAATGACGTGTTGTATGATGTTAGGGTCGAAAGTTTTAAGGTCATCATACATCCACGCAAAAACATCTTTGAATTCCTTAAACAATTTAATAAATGCGGTTTTTTCTTGTTCAGAACACCCCACCCCTAAATTAATGCACTGTGGATTATCATTAGTTCCCAAGTTTACTTTTTCATATGATAACGAGGAACTATTTGTTTTACAGTTGACCAATTTTTTGAATTTATCTTGAAGACTGTAAAATTTCTCTAATCTAACTACAAAATTAGGGATCGAATTTACCATGTCCGATGAAGATTCAGGAGATCTCGAATCTGGTATTACTGTGAAATCGCACAAATTGTCGTCATGAGTGCATTCATCGATCACCGCGCCTTGGAAAGTTTCTTCCATATGCAGGAAGCTAATAATCTGTTGATCGTCATCGAAGACTCTCCAATTCATGATATTGTTGGGAATAGATGGCCTGAACAACAGTTTGATGGAGAATGCATTCGGTGACAAGCCTTCTGTAGGAAATTTTTTGGAGACTACTTTAGCTAATAGATCAGCTTCAGAATTATTCAATCTAGGAATAGAATTTATATTGAAAGCAGAAAACTTATTCATTAAATTCCATACCTCGGATTGGAATCTTTTAAGATGTGGAGACAAATAGTGGATAGAATCTCTTACCTGTCTAACCACGATTTCCGAATCACCAAAGACAGTCAAATTTTGAACATTCATATCTAATGCTTTTCTGAGGCCCTGCAATAAAGCCTCATATACTGTTGTGTTATTAGTACATTCAAATTCTAGCCTACATGCAATCAGGGTTTTGTTACCTATTGGATCAATAATAACGCAGCCCGCACCAGCTCCTTCCTTGGACTTTGACCCGTCAAAGTAAAGAGACCAAATTTGATTTGTATCGGGTGCATGAGACCATTTTGTAGAAACTGCTGGCTGCACATATTCTACAATCTCAGACTATTGTTCTAGGTTGGTGATAGATGAAGTCTCGGCCATGAAATTGCCGAAAAAGGTATCCATCCCTTGTATTTCGGGTGAATCGGCAGAAGGCATAAATGGCTCATTAGGATCATTTAAATCTATGACCGTGAACTTAAGGTAGCGTTCACGATTTATCTTGATTTTGTTGGGCTTGCCATTCTCGGGCAGCCATAGGTGAGACCAATCTGTCGCGAAATAGCCATGTAGCTGCTCTGACCAGTCTCTGCTTAGAAACGAACTATAAACTTCTGGAATATCCACAACAATAATATCAATCACTTGATGAACTTTGGGGTTAGACGATAATCTTATAAGCACATTCCTTAATTCACCTATGACTTTAACACTAGTTCAATCAAGTTGGATGATTTTTAAAGTGGATGGTTCAACTTTAGCATTAATCTTCTGACACATAGACCATGGCATCACATTGGATGATGCTCCTACCATACAATTGTGCACGTTTCTATTAAAGATTTCGAAAGTTAACAAAAATGGAGTTACATTTCTGCGGGTACTAAGGGTGGAAGCTTGTGGCTTTTTACTCGCAGTCTCTAAAGCTAATTTATCTACATTTGTTACATTATTTACAGGAAGGCTTCCTTTATCGTGAGGATCAGAATTTTTCTTAGCAGAAGTCTTCAGAGGAACTTTGTTCTAAACAACCTTGTTACTGCTTGAATTACTGTTTTTTCTATTCTCTGTGATATTTTGTAACATTTTTTGTAGCAGAAACGAAAATTTTAATAATTCATAAACAAAAATGTTAGCCCTTAATTTTTTTAGATCTTCAACTAAATCATAATCTAAGTTGGGGTTTACATGACTCTGTTTAGTCTCAGCTGGCTTAGATTTTTTTGGAGGCAAAGTTGTAGTGTTTTCCGAAGAAGGTTTGTTTGTTATCTTACTCCTAGTATTGTAGGGATGTACTGTCTCGAAGTTGGCTTGAAAAATGATATCCTAGAAGTGTCCAAAAATGTTTAGAGAAGATTCTTCTTCTTCAACTGTCTCTTGTTCGACTACTTCCTCAGGCATCTCAGGGGGCATCAAGTTATCCTAGGATTCTAGAATTGTTTGAAGGGCAAATTGCAGACTTTCTAGATTTAGGCCCTCGGTATTTGGATAAGGTTGATTGGTGGGAAAAGGCTTTCTGAATGGGGGTTTTGTAAGGCCCTTTGCTCAAAGAAGCTTCTTTGACCATCCTTTTCAAATCTATAACTTGATTTGACAGTTTTTGAACGACTTTAGTTAGGTTTTCTAAATCTGAGTTTTCAGGTTGTGTTTTATTTTGAACAGGTCTAGGGAGGATTTCGATTTTCTTTTTGGAAGATGAACTAGTCTTTGTTTCATTGCTAGTAGTGTCTTTTAAACTAAGGATGTCTTTTTCAATCTGACTGGCCTCTTCGAAGGCCTCTAACAACGTGGCTTTCTTAGATCATTTTACCCAAATGGATATACTTTGATGCAAGGCTTTAGTATAGTATGCTATGATAAGATTCTCGGTAGGCATCGAGTCCATAGGGATTCAATTCTTTAGTGTTAATAATCTTTGATTAAATTCTTTGATTTTCTCTTTGGGTTTCATTCTTAAACTAGAAAGATCCATGACTAGTACTTCTAGAGACTTATCATCTCCAAACTTCTAAAGAAAGCAGGATTCAAACTTCTCCCATGACACGATGGTATGGGGTTGCTGGGAAAAGTACCAAGTAGAGGCATTGCCCTCGAAAGTATAGGGGAACAACCTACAGACTACGTCTTCATGCTCGACATTACGGAGTCTAATGGATAACATAAACTTTTTAATGTGATCTTCGATGATCTGTTTAGACTCAGGGTCGAACTTGGGAAGCCACTTCTCCGGATGTTTGGGTAAGGGATGTTGAGGCCCAGGTACGACTACTGCATCTTGGTAGAGCCAGGGTCTGGCAGGATTGTTCTGGTTGGCCATTGGTGTAGGCGTTGTGGAAGGTTGAGAAGGGGAACTGCCTTCGTCAAAACAGTCTTCTCTAGAAGAAGAAGGAGGTGATGGAGGTGGTGAGGGTGGTATTCCAGATCCTCCTACAACAGGAGTGAGGATTGAATCTATAGGATTTAAAGTGAGGTTAGTGCCTCCGAGTTGTTATCTGATATCAGAGAAATCTAAAGGTTGGTCCAAAGGCCGATTTGGTTGCCTTAAACGGGTGAAGGCATTATGTGTTCTTAAGAGAGATTGGTGAACAATCTCTTGTATGTCACCACCTGTAGGATTGGGGGTTACTGGTTCAACTGTGATCCATAGATCATCGTTTGATGTGGTTGTTGTTTGAGGGACGATGTTTTCATTTGAATGAATTATTGTCACTATAGGCGAGCGGTTAGGTGGTGGAGAAGTCTTACAACCACCTCGTGCCATTAATAATTTTCAGGCCCTCCTTCTAGCACCATTTGTTGACGGGCGAAATTGAACGTTCGTCAACTGGAGGGGTGAATCCAGTCCGGGGTTGTCTAAATAACCCAAGCCATTTGGTATGATCCACTCCGACAAGTTTAGCGGCTCCGTTGGCCGATCTAAGTCCCAGGAAAACAAAAGAAAACTAAAGTAAAGTAACTAATCTAAATGAAAAAAAAGCAACTACAGCAAACTATATACAAATCTGAAATATATATATATACAGTTCACTATCTAATATTATAGAAGGATCATTCTACTTATTAAATGTTTGTCTATCATTACAATTACATCTCAATTACATATGTACTATATTTACAGATTACAAATTTTAAATCGAAAACCTGCAAAAATCATTTGTGAACTGTCCTATGACAGCGAAGCTACTATTTTGATTTTTATAATTTTTACGAGAAAGAAATAAAAATGAGAACTATCTAAGCTAAGCAATTAAAATAACAATCCTAACTGTAAATCTGTGTTGTAGAAAAATCTCCCTGCGGACAGGTAGATGACCTCAAAGAGCTTGACCTTAACTCTAAGATAGAAAATGCTTAACGTGGACACTGAATTCCTTTCAAATCTATCCAAACTAACACATGAGAAAGAAGGATAACACAAGTACCTCTTTATCGACTTTTGTCCCTGCACACTTCGAGTTGCGCTCCGATCCTTTGCTCCTCATTGGATCCTATGGACAAAACAAGATACGACCACTTCATACTCTATTGATATTAGCTTGAAAATAGATCTATCTATCAACGATAATTTCATGTAACATCAGACACAAACTAGAAAGAAACAGGCCAAGCATTTCATATTAATGAGAATAACGACAGCAGTACTTACAATCGTAGATGCGAGTGCGATAGCTTCGTCAAGTCCCCTTCGTCTAACCCTTGCCTGAAAGATCCACAACCTAGATAACAACAACTTCACTAATCACTCTCCTTTGGCTGACTGTGTGTTTCTTATGAGATCATAAGTTTCATGCTAGTAATTCTTCCCCCATTCCACCATCATAGAGCTTGCTTTTATAGGTTAAGAGGAGCTTAACCTCTTGAGTTATGTTTAGAACAAGTTGGGAACCTTCTCCTTGGATCAGGGATCTCTTGATGAAACCAAGAATTCAAATACAACTGCCTCCTAATCTCAAAATATCCTCTCCTTATTCTCCTCAATGGGCCAACTACTGCCCTAGATTAGGTAGCGCTCCCTCAGAAGGGGTATCAGAGCACTGGAGCACTCCTTGAGAAGCTTAGGGAAAGTGTCAGTGCCCTCAAGGTGAGTAGCACTCCTTCAGAAGGGGCAGGGGGGTGTTATAATGCTCCCTGATGCCTTGTAGGGTAGCGCCAGCGCTCCTAAGGCTGATATAGGGGAGCGCTCCCCCTCAAAACCCTTATTTTAGAGCTCTGTTCAGGTGTTAAGAGTTCCTTATCTTTAGTTAACCAGTTGTTCTACTTCAAATCTGGTACATGAGATGTTTTAAGTGTCTCCTTAGTGTCATCAACATGGCAGTATGCTCGAACATCCTTTGTGACACTTACGACAATTGAGAGGAACATGCGACGCTTATCCATTTGAGTAATTTTGACGTGTAACAGAATGCCCCCCAAAGTATGAAGTTAGAAGATGCGAAATGATAACTGAA
>JASDQU010207474.1:28486-39751 GCA_032191745.1 Picea mariana
TTGTACATTGGCAATTCGAATTTAATATCAAGCTTTAACAAAGGAATTTGTGAAGGAGTTTTTCCATGTCCTTTTGGAGAATTTGGAAGAGGTATTGAACTAGTAGTAGAAGAAGAAGAAGATGGAGGTGAGGGTGGTGGAGAATCACCATTCCTTCCATTTCCATTTGGATTTTTATCACCACTGTCTCCCTTATGCTTTGAAGGGTTGGAGCCTTCACCTTGCAACCTTGTATTCCTTTCCATAAAGAGTTTCATCATTTCTCTCATTTCCATGACAGCCTTTCTAAGATCTTCATCTTATGTAGGAATATATTCATGACTCTCTTCACGAGCCATACTTGGTGAATGCCTCCTTGAAACTTGCGGTGATGATATAATCTTCCTTCTTGAAGGATGAGAACTTGGATCTACATGTTGACCTTCTCCTCTTGTGAGTTTCAACCTTGTGAGCATCAGAAAACAAAACAATTGCAAATAATCAAGTCTTCAAAAACCTATGCTCTGATACCAACTTGATCTAAAAATGAAGAAGACTTGTATTCTTGAAATTATTTGCAAGATTTAATTCATGTGTTAAAATGAAAATGGATCAATTTTGCAACATAACTTTTATACAAATTAATCATTCAAGATGCATATAAACAGTAGAAATAAACAATGAACAGAAAACACATAACACAACAAATGATAAAGGAGTTCACCCCTCTCTTGGGCTACATCTCCTGGTCCAACTTCCAATGGATCTTTTGTATTATTTGCTCAAAGTGATCAAATATGTTCTTTACAATTCTCAAAATGCCAGATAGATGGCTCCAATGGCTTCAGAACGTCTAAAAACCCCTAGCTGGGATTTTTTGTCACCTCGTTTGGCCAAAAATTGAAGAAGATAGGCTTCCTGGAAGTTCCCCTTCAAACTTGTTGTCTCTAGATCACCAAAATGCACCCTTGCGTCCTCAACCTATCCCCCATGCGCATTAATGTGGAAAAACCTAGCACCGGGTGCAATTGCACAACTGGTGCAAATTGTAGGATAGTTATGCGCCTTATCCCCTAACCACCAAGGCCGAGGGCACATAGTCCACCACATGACCGCGTGCATATATATAAAGGGACAAAGTTTTAAACCGTCAGAAAAGGCGTTCCCATGGTCACATTGTATACCCATAAGACCGGGGCTCATATGAAAAGGGTTATATGATAAATGGTTGGAGGACGCGCATATGGTAATGGTGGTTACATTGTATATACATAGGACCAGGAGCCAGGGCTAAGCCCCGGCCCGGTCCGCGCCCCAACATACAATACATTTCAATTTAAATAAAATGTTTGCCATATATATTACAAGAACCAAACGGTGGCATGCAGATTGGGCTGCCCTTCCCAAAGCATTACCCTTGCCCGGAGGTCACGGGGTCGAATCCGGCCAACAACATAATTTTAAACCAATGCGAGGGTGACACATGGCGGCCATTGAGTGGGACACATGTCAGCATTTAATTCGCCATCAATGACATGTGTCAAATTCCAACTCATCCACAATCCTGCCAACCAACACCTACCACATGTCATACGGCCTACCACGTCAGCATCTGTACGGACTGTACATTCAACACATTTGTTTTGCCTATTTGTCGTTTTGAACAAAACACAATATCTCTCTCATCCGACATCCGTTTGAACCCAAATGAGTTGCGTTGGGTTCGTAACAACGAGGCCTACGCTCCCGTTTGATTTGAAGCAATTCTGAGCACTTTGAATTTTATGCAAAATTTGATCCCCTGGATCAGGATTTAAATGAGTGTTCGATGATAGTCAAATTGGAGATTCAATTATAGGTAGTATCAACTATGTGTTTTTTAAGATGGGTCTTAAATATTCTTCTAGTTTTACTTGTGTAATACTTCCCACAGGAGCAAGGAATTTGGTAAACTCCTAGGCAAAGCATTGGGTTGGATTTATATTTAGTAGTTCTAAATAGTTTTTTGAGGGTTTTATAGGGTTTGAAAAAGGTTTTGATATTCTTCTTCACCAAAATTTTTGAGATATAATCAGTGGTTCCTTGGATATAAGGAAGATATATGAGAGCATGAAGATATCAAGAGGAGGATTAGTATATTTTTCATTTAGAATTGTTTGCCAAGCGGAAGGCTTGGTTGATTTGACAGAGAGAATAACCATTGGAAAAAAGGACTTTGGTTAGGTGGTCCTTTTCCTTCATGAGGAATTTAGGGAAGGATATATGTGAATGGCTTGAGTAATCAAGTTTTTTTAGGACAATGTATTTTTGGGTTGGATGGTTGTGGGAACCAGCATAAAGATATTTATTGATGTGAGTCTTCTTCCTGTAGACTTCATGGGAAACATAGCCATTAGGAAGAAGAGAGATAAGAACATCCAAGAAGGGGATGGAGTTTTCCCATTGGGTTTCTATAGTGAATTGGATTTGAGGGGAATATTATTAATATGGTTGAAGAAATATATCAAGTTGGTATGGCCACGAGGATACATGAAAAATGTGTCATCTGCAAACCAAAACCAACATTTGGGTTTGAGATGAAATATGTTTAAGGCTAAAGACTCAAAATGTTCCATAAATATATTAGCAATTACTAGGGATAAGGATGAACCCATGGATATACCTTCGGTTTGTTCATAGTAAACACATTTAAAGGTGAGGAAGGTAGAAGAGAGGAATATTTTGATTAGTTTAAGAGTTTTATGGTCTACTAGTTTGGAGATCAGGGCCAGGGCTTCTGAAACTAGAATTTTGGTGAATAGAGAAATGCCATCAAAGATAACCATGAGGTCATGATCACCAAGGTGAAGATTCTGAGTTTTATGTCTAAAATCAATGGAATCTTTAATAAAAGGGGAGTTTTTGCCAACAAAGGAATGAAGCTTATCAAAAATAAATAAAGCAAGGGAATGGGAGGGGGCTCCTATGGTGCTCACTATAGGTCTAAGAGAACTATAGTTTTTGTGTATTTTGTGTTTCCCATAGATCCTAGGGGTTTGGGGGTTATGACGAATGAGATTCTTTTAGATGGTAGGATCCACGGAAGAATATTTTATGGCTATAGTGACCAAGTTGGTTATGGTGTTAATAGGGTTTTTAGCAAGAGGTTTATAACTAGAGTAAGAAAGAATGACTAAAAGTTTAGAATCATAATCAGAGGTATTTATGATGACAGTAACATTTCCTTTAATGGATTTGAGGAAAATTATGTCAGGGTTATCATTAAGGCGACAAATGGAATAAAATTGCTCTTTAGATAGGTTGAGTTTAGGAGGTATGGAATGACAAAAAATTCTTCCACATGCTTATATAGATTTTTCCTCACATTTAAATGGTCCTCTATTCTCATCATTTATCTTCATCTATTTGAAATATTATTATCTCGTTTTTTTCTCCCTTTTAACCTTTTCACTTCACTTCACTTTATTTTATTATTATTCCTAATTCAATATATTAAATATCACACTTCAATAAAGAAATCCTAATATTATTATCATTTATCTATCTAACAACTCACTTTAATATCTTATTTTAAAACTTCGATATTCTCATTAATATATTTTTTCACCTAAATCTCAATGGATACTTTTATTATTTTATTCATATTATCCTATGAATATAATTATTAGTATATCTCATCACCTTAATTAAATATTATATATTAATACTATATTACCTTCATTAATACTTTGTCACCTAATCTCAATGAATATTTCTAATTCTTCATTCATACCTATAGGCAATCCTCTTGCCTCTCTTCAATGGTCACTCACCAATATTCTTCTATAAATTCAAATCTTAGCACTCTTTTCAAACATATTAGTTTTGTTTGTCTCTGATGATGGGTGGAGTGTCTACTCGAAACGTTGGATGTTTGAAAACCTCCTACACAGTTTTTATCCATAAAATTTTATAGCAATATGATTAACTATGGAAACCTACATACTAAGCTCTTAAGATTAGCAAACAATTTTTATTTTTTAATATTGTAGATCTTAGTCTCTTCTAATGAGACATGTAACTTATTTTAAAAATGGTCAAGTTGATAAAAAAGTTATAGTATAAATAAAAGAGGTATGTATTTTAGGATTTTGATATATATGTCAAGACAAAAATAGATTAAAAATAGTAAACAATATCTATCTATCTATATATTTAGAATTTACATAGCCAACTCTATTTGTGTCTATAGTTTCATCGACAACAGATTTAAGTAGCATATAGAAACATAATGTCAAAAATAGAGATATAGAGAGGTATTCATGAAATTGGAGGTTTTTATGTATTTGTAGACCAAACCACTAGGTTTGTTATCCCGAACCTAAATCCAAGGAAACTAACCCAACACACATGTACACTAGAGTTATCATTCTATCCCCGATTTTTTTTGAAATAGAACTAATGTGCATGTGCTCCTAAGAACGTGGACACACTCTAGAAACATGAACATGTTATTAGAACATATGCATGCCCTTATTCCTTTATTTCTATTTGTTTCATTGTCTATGTTTCTCTCCCCTCCCCCTTCCCCTCTCTCTCTCTCGCTCTCTCCCCTAGCCATATACCCTTCACCTTTATCTCACCTTCTCCCCCTTTGTCCCTCTGACCCCCACCCCTATTCCATCTAAATATAGCTCATGCACATGGTGTAATCAATTATTAGTATAGTTTCCCACCTAGTCTGTAAAAACAATGGTATCGGTCATTGTATTCATATCTATTATTCAATAAAATATATTAATATGTACAAAATCATAGTACAAAATACAATTAGTCATTGTATTCATATCTGTCAATCAATAAAATATATTAACATGTACCTCTTTTTCCTTTGCCTCTCTTGCACCATACCATCATACCCACCTCCCCTTGTCTCACCTATCTCCCCTTCTTCTTTCCCCTCCCCCTTTGACACCCATATCCATACACCTTCCCTCTCCACTCACCTCCTCTTCCAATTCCTTCATCCCCTCCATGCCTCCCTTTGCCCCTCTCTCCCTATATCCCTCTATAACCCACCCCCCCTCTCTCACCCTCACTCTGTATCCCCCTCCTCTCTCTCCCTCACCCCCCTGTTTCTCTCTCTACCTCTCTCTACCTCCTTGTTGTGCCCCCCACAACAACCCACTAATTATATACCTTAGAGAATTTCAATGGGTACCTACATATCAAAATATAAGAAAGGAATTTTTCACTACTAACGTGAATATATATTGATCTATGAAAATACTATTGTACATACAATCTTGAGGATAATGTAAGATGGTTTGGTTGGTAGAATTTTTTTCGAGATTCATTACTCATTTTCTCTCCCTCCATTCAATAATTGAAGTGTCGGCCCATTTTGGAAAATACCTATGTGATTATGCACATATGCTCTAGCCATGTGACCATACCCAAGGGTTGTTGGGTCATCCTCATCGGATTTTTCCCTATCGGGATACCTTTATCAAAAAGTAGTGCATCCATGGAAACACATTTTCCTCCTGAACAGATCTCTCTGAATCCTTTCTTATGATACATAAGCTATCTATATTATCAAGAGACCTTTTACTTCATGCTTACGTGTCAAAAGGTGATTATCTCAAGTGAATCCCATGAACCGATTACACAAGGCATACAATGGTGGTGTTAGCTCCCAGAAAGTACTGGTAGAATTGAGTCATGAAAGTAATTTTAGTCTTTGTTTTCTTGGGAATTTAGCATAATTTGATGTCTCATTGAGTCTAGTCATTAAGATTTTGGTCATGTCAAATAAAATAATAGATGACTAAAGAGTCATGTTTGGTGGTTGTCCTCAGTCTTGGTCAAGTCATCCACATCGTTTAAAGGTCAATCACAAGTTGTAAATGTCACTTATGGTTCTTAATGATCCATCATTCCACTTTAAATTATCACTTGATCTTTATTTTTCCATAACTCTTCATTATGAAGAGTTGTCACCGCATAACACTACTTTTACACTAAGTGCGCTACAAACTAGTCAGTTGTTGGCGCAAATGGTTATTTTTTCACTAAGTGCACTACCAACTCATGAGGATGCCCTGTTTTTTATATTTAAACTCTATTCAAGTGGAAAAGTATATCAAGAAGGTTCTTAAAGGTTCTTCAGTCATCATAAAGCTCTAATATCCTCTTCTAAAAGTTGCAGCTCATCATGAAAGGAAAACTACTAAGGTTTTCTTGGCAACAAAGAGAGTTTTTGTCCTTTGATGTTTTTTCTCTAAATTTCTTTGTGTAGAAGCATTTATAGTAGGTGTTTGGTTGTATAATGGCTCCAAGGAAACAAATGAAGAAAGAATAAAGTATGTCAAGGTTTGGTGAGTGCACTTGCAGAGAAGTATACCTATCATGACAGATTTATAGCCCTTAAAAGTACATAAAAGCACAACACAATCAGTGGGCTAGGGTCTTTGTATGCAACAACAAGGAAGGCATGTATTTTGTTTAGGTCCTCTAAGGGTGAATTATTTGACATAGTTTAGAGGAGATACTTATGATAGCAACATGGAGGTGTTGAAATATTGTAACTACAAAGAATATTCTTATTATTGTTTATATATTATTCATAGGATCAATCCCCATTGTGGATTGATCATGTTGGTTATTGTAATAGGACTAAATCCCCTTTTGCTGATTGGTCAAAAGAAAATTATAATAGGCAGAATAAGAAGTCGGCCCCAAAAGTTAATAAAGAGACCCTGAAATATAATAAAGGTGGGTTTACCCACCCAGTTTGAGAAGTCAGCCCTGCCAGTGAAGAGACACTTCACATGTACAAGACTTGTATAAATAAAGGAGGCTAGCGCCTCACTTAGACACAACTCACTTGCTCAGTTTGAGAGAAAAAATCTGATCTGTTACTGGCAAAGGAGAGAAAGAGTGGTGCATATCTTAGAGAGGACTTTTTGTTTTAGCATAAGAGATCTCTTGGCATTGTATTGGCTATCTATATTAAGGAAGTTTTGCTAGGTTTTCTTCCCCTAGAGGGTTTCCCAGGATAAATGTTGTGTCTCTTGTGATTGTGTATTTCTCAGTGATCTTGGATTAAGCTATTGTTATCTAATGAAATGAAAACATCTATAATAATGGATTAAACATTAACATGGTATCAGAGCCAAGCTGAAGGAATCATCTTTCGTAAGAGAAAAACGTCACTGTCGCAGTACCTGCAAATTAGGGTTTTTCAAAAGTGAATCTTTTCATCCCTAAAACCATCTAGAAAGTTGTGCTCTCCCCTAAGGATCAATTTGGCATCATCAGCGCACCTTTTTAGTGGCTAGATCTCCCAGAAAGTGAAACCCTAGTCTCACAAAGTACCAGAAAACCAAAAAACCAGAGTACCAGAAGTGCCAGAAAACTAGAAGCACCATTCTATAAATCCACAAATCAAGTTTGAGGGGGTAAAAGTTGGATTTTCGAAATTATGACTACACCAACATACTCGCCTCAGCTCAGCGCATCTATTCCCTAGATCAGAATTTCAAAATTTGAAGTTTGAAAAATTAGGGTTTCCTCATAAAACCCTAAGTTGTAGTTGCAGTCTCAGAGCCAGTTGCAGTTGCAGTACCATTTGTATTTGCAGCCGTAGAACCAGTTGCAATCACCCTTGAAGTTTTCTCAAGAGTTGGCAATGATTACTGCTGCTACCAGATGGAGCCACTACCTGTAAATGCTATCAGAGGTATGTACTTACATATGTTTAATGATTAAACCCTAAAGAGTATTTGCAGGAGAAGGGATCTCTTTCCATAGATCCAGAAGGATCTCAAGATCCAAAACATTCAGAGGAATGATGCAACCCAGGTGTGATTATTCTGATATACATCTATTTTTCATGACATTATCTTAATCAGTGTTGCATGCTGAAGCTATGATCAAATTATTAGAAGGATTAAAAGTTGATCATAGAGCTTATCCTCTAACCTAACCTTCTTTCAAGATAGCGTATTGTCTTAGTATAGTAGACAGGTTGAAGAAATCACTTGTCACTTGAGTGAAGGAGACCTGGAAGAAAAGCAAGCACTCATTCTTGAGGACAAGGCTCTAGGTTTGATTAATCAAGATTAATAAGATTCAAAGGTACACATGATAAGCTGATGACTATAATTGAGATAGCAGACGTTGTAAAGTATTATACTTGATAGCATGTGAGCATATAGAGGTAAATACTTTGTCTGATACAACTAACACCTCCTCTAGGAGAAACCCCGTGTGTTAGTTCCAGGTTTCCATGGAAGAATGCTTGGTCACAACACAATGAGAGTGCCGACCTCACTTCATATTGTATTCCTTACCTTTAATATTTTCTTTAGATAAATTATAAGTGATAGCTCTAAAGGAGCTACTGTGATGATTGTTCATGCTATTAATTTATATTATCAGAAGGATATTATTCTTGCTTATTGTTTTGTTGACCTTGCTTCAGGTCACATGAGGAAGCTATAGTGAAGGTTGCAGAAGGAAACGTGCTAAAGAAGAGATCATAAATGAAGCAATCATCATTGGAAGAGACGAAGGTGACTTGCATGAGCTAAAGGGTCACTCAGAAGCTGCCATGACCCACGCCATTGAAGAATCTTGGCATAAATGATTATATCACATCAACTACAAGGCACTACCATACATATGCAAAGCGGTCACAGGTTTACCATAACTCAAAGGTGACCATGAAGGCGTATGCAATGGATGTGCACAAGGGAAGAACATCAAGAACCCATTTTCGAAGAGGGACAGTAAGGCAGAAGGAGTCCTAGAACTCACTCATTCAGATGTATGTGGCCCAATGCCATAGTCCTCCATTAGTGGGTATTATACTATGTAGGTATTATACTATGTATCATTCATTGATGATTATGCTCGTAAGACCTGAATATATTTGAAGTATTCAACAAGTTCAAGGAATTCAAAGCCTTGATAGAGAGCCTTTCTGAAAAGAAGATTAAGATACTCAATTCAGATAATGGAGGAGAATATACCTCAAAAGATTTTGTGAACTTCTGGATCCTCAACAAAATGGTGTAGTTGAATCAAAGAACAGAACCATACTGGAAGCTGTGAAGACTATGATCCAGGATTAAGATCTTCCTATGTGCTTATGGGTAGAAGCAGTGATGGCAGTTGTTTATGTGCAGAACTGATTATACCATAGAACACTTGGGCTCAAGACACCAGAAGAGATGTTCACCAGAAAGAAGCCAGAGGTAAGCTATCTCAAAATACTTGGCTATCCAGTGATTATTCATATACCTAAAGAAAAGAGAAACCAGTTGGACCCTTCAGGAAAGAAGGGAAAATTTGTGGGATACTGTGAGGTCTCCAAGCCTTTCAGAATCTATATACTAGGTCAACATCAAATTGAGATCAACAGGGATGTGACCTTTGATGAATATGCAATGCTCAAGAAATCTAAAATGTGCCAGCTTGAAGAGGTATATGAAGAGGAACTTGTAATCCCCAATACTGCAATAAGGGAGGTTCCTAGAGCTGCAGAACTAGTGAGGAAAGTCATAACTTCCCCTGATGAGGAACTTCTAGAAGACCATGATATATTACAAGTACAAGAACCTCCTCAGATGACGATCCTCCATAAAAGAAAGCCAACTTAAGCTAGAGAGCTTATTCAAGATGGAGAGAAGTACGGTGTTCCCGAAGGAACTACGAGACAGGTGAAAAGACCAAAGCCATTCTACAATTATACGGCTTAGATGTGCGATCTCCTAGAAGAGGAGCCTACCTATTTTGAAGAAGCCATTCAGAGGAAAGAATGGACAGATGCCATGAAAAAGGAATACCTATCCATAATGAAGAACGAAATATGGGAAATAGTTCCTAGACCAACGAATAAAGATGGAGTATCCTACAGATGGCTCTTTCAAAATAAAACATGTTGTTGATGGAAGTATTGAGAAGTATAAAGAAAGATTTGTCGCTCATGGGTTTTCCCAGAAGGAAGGCATTGACTATGAAGAGACATTCACCCCTGTGGCCAGATACACTTCAATTAGAACCATCATAGCTCTTGTAGCTAACATGAAGTGGAAGCTGCACCAGATGGACATGAAGACAACTTTCCTAAATGTTGTTATCGAAGAGTAAGTGTATATAGAGAAACCTCAAGGATTTGAGGTTGAAGGCAAGAGGTCTCATGTCTGCATATTGAAGAAAGCCTTATACGGATTGAAGCAAACTCCTAGAGCTTGGTATGGCTGTATAGACAATTTCTTGACAATCTTAGGCTTTACCAAGAGTAAAGTAGACTCAAATATCTACTTCAAAATTATGGATAATGAGCCAGCAATCTTACTGCTATATGTGGATGACTTATTCTTAACTGGAGAAGAAAATCTCATCGCTGAACGTAAAAAGAGACTTGCCTCAGAATTTGAAATGAAAGATCTCATCCTAATACATTACTTCTTAGGTCTTGAGGTATGGTAGAGTCCCGAGAGGATATTCCATTAACCAAGGGAAGTACACGGTCAAAATATTAAAGAGATTCGACATGCTGGAATGCAAGCCCATGAATGCACCCATGGAAGCGAAGCTAAAGTTGTTGGTCGACACTCAATCATAATTGATTGATGCCACACTGTATAGACAGATTATTGGATCCCTAATGTACCTGACGAACACCAGACCAGACATTTGTTTTGTCGTGAACACCTTGAGTTAGTTTCTGGTAGAACCCAGACATGTTCACTTAGTGGCTGCAAAACATGTGATGAGGTACCTCAAAGGTACAATAGATTATGGTCTTAGCTATGATGGAGATCATAATTTCACATTGAGTGGATATACTTATGCAGTTTGGGCAGGAAGTGTTTCTGATAGGAAAATCACTTCAGGATGTTGTTTCAGTTTGGGATCAGCTATGATCTTGTGGCAGAGTATGAAGCAATCTAGTATTGCTCTCAACACAGTAGAAGCATAATACATTGCTACATGTTCTACTAGCTGCGAAGCTATATGGCTTCGAAAGTTGCTGACCGACCTATTTGAATTGGAGATGAGAGAAACCATGATTCTATGTGACAACCAGAGCTGCATCAAGATGACAGAGAATCTTGTATTCCATGACAGGTCAAAGCACATAGAGATCAGCTATCATTACATCCGCGACATGGTATAGAGAGGAGCCTTGAAGCTCCAGTACATTAGCATGGATGAACAGGTTGATGATGTGTTGACCAAGCCTCTATCTCATGTAAAGTTTGAATACTTCTGAGATAAGCTTGTCATAGTCCG
>JASDQU010207475.1:18123-28385 GCA_032191745.1 Picea mariana
AGTAAGTATAGTAATAAATTTTATTTTTATAAAGTTTTGAATTTGTAACAACCCCATCGTTACGTCTACAAGAGAAACAATCGTAATTTTTTTTTTTTTTTTTTTAATAACAGGACAACAACAACGATTACAACTAGACGAAATAGCTGACGGCGAGCACCATGCCCGTAGAACAAACAACAAAAACTAAGAATCCACACACTGGCACAAGGGAAACTGGACAACACATGTGTAGGACAACGGGGAGGAACGACTACCCGCCCGATGCGACATGCCACGCCTACAAGCTAAGGGACCGTTTACCCCTCACGACACATCGACCTTGACGAACTAGACTAGATCCTCCGGGCGCGCTAACAAAACACATGAAGTTGTTCCACCCATGCACCCAAGGCAACTTACAACGCTCATCAACACTCACCCAGCATGTACCGACTTCGTCCAAGTTCTCGTTCGTCGCTATCCAATAGGGTGCACCATGATTTCCTCAGAAGGAATCATGTCGTTCCCAGGTGATGGACGTGTCAATAACCTTGGTGCAAACATAAGCTATCCATACCAAAGACTCTAGAAAAATCTAACGCGCTAGGAATCGAATACTGACTGGGAGACTATACCTACCCCCACACAAAAGGTCGACGAGACACAAGAGGACGAAGAAAGAGGGGTGATGCCAGCCCACACGACATCGTCCCTGACCCCACCAATCACCCAGTCTAACTAGTCCATGATTAAATTCTATCTTATCATGGGTTCCATTCTAACGGGGCACGCCAAGTTACAAAGTCAATAATGTGCCCGCTAAATAAACGTTAATACAATTAATCTTGCAAATCTAAGTAGTCAATACTAAAGTTATAATTATAAATGCCCTCTAACCTCAATTATAATTCAATTCAATGAGTCTAAAAATCTGCAATCCAGTCCTTAATCACCAATCAATTTTAATCATTAACACAACCTAAATGGTCAATTCTATATTAATCCAAAATCTCCATCCATCTAGCCATTAACTAAATAACAATAGTAACAATCTTGATGTAGAATGCTACCATTAATACAAATAATATAGAAAATAACAAGGCATCTAACATGACAATTAACCTAACAATTAATATAGCAATAACAACATTACTACATCAAGGCAGAAAGCAAAAACTAAGCATTTATTAACTCAATGAATCACCACAATAACAAGGCATCTAACATGACAATTAACCCAACAATTAATATAGCAAAAACAACATTAACTACATTAAGGCAAAAAGCTACAACTATGCACTTATTAACTCAACAAATTCCACATGCGTCTATCTGTACTCATTGTACCAAAATGACAGCTGCCTACAACATTAAAGAAATCGGCTAAGAAGTGTAAATGCCATAATTCCATATACAATCAATGAGAGAGCAAGGCCATAGACCTAATTAGATTTACTGCCACACACCTTCAATAAGAGTCACTGCCAGGTAAAGGTAAAAACCCTGGCATAAACACTGAAGCATTAGTTGGCTACCTAGACTGAAGTCATTTATAGGTTAAAAGGCACAGTCATCAATTTAGGCAACTAGTGGCCATCTAATCAATAAGAAGGAATCTGCTGACCATTCCCAGTGTTGTAGCAATTATTCTGGCAATTAATAAGGCAATAATATAACATTTAATATTGCAATTTATCAAGGCATTTAACTGTAGCAATTGTTCTGGAAAATAATAAGGCAATCTCGTGCCCCTTTCCAACAAACTCATTCAACATTTAAGTCCAATTCGTGGGCAATTACAACAAGCTTAGGCAATTGATTAGAGAAAATTCGTGGGTGTTTTTAAACAACAATTGAGTCTATCTATTAGAGAAATTTTGGGGGCGTTTTAAACATCGTTCTAGTCAACCTTCAAAGGGAAAAAAACGTGGTCAATAACAGAAAAACATAGTCACGATTTTAACTGCAAAGTCATGGGCATTCAATTAGCGTTTCAGTCATCCTTCAAGGGAAAAAATGTGGCATCAATTACTTGCAAATCGTGGGCATTAACAGGAATCAAATTGCAGTAAATTTTAAATGCAAAAATCAGTCTTCATCAAGGGAAAAAATCGCCCCAAAAGTAAAACGAATTGTAGTCTCAGTCAAGCATCGAAGGTAGTTTGGAAATTGTGAATTGCTATCTTGACTAGTGGTGGAAAATCACAGTCATAGGTAAACAGAACGCCCACTCAATTCCCCTATTAACCAGTGAGGCATCAAAAATTCGTGGAGGAAGAAGGAAATGTCAGAAATTACAATTTGCCGGGCAAAATTCGACCCCTCCCCAAAGAAACAGATTGCAGTCTCAAATGCACGAAATCAGTCTTAAAATGGCAATTGCCTTCCAACAGTTGAAATGCAAAATAAGAAAAGGAAATCACCGTTCAAAGGGAGTAAGTGCCATCAACCAAAGACAACGCAGAAATAAATTCATCTCGCATTACATAAAAACGTAGAGCTAATTTTTTTCAGCAATATATAAAAAAAACGCAGAGTTAGAATTTATCCTTCAGTACAAATGCAGAGTTATAATTATCCAAGAATAAAATGCAGGGTTAAATTTGATCCATCAAGATATTAAAATGGGGTAAAAACGAGATAATGATGAGATATAAACAAGCTGAGGTGGAAGAAAAACTTCGCTAACAATCAAATTTGCAGAGTTAGATAATTGCATCAAGGTGCAAAGCGAACCATCAGCCAATGAAAAACATCAGAGGTAGACGACTGACAGGAATATCCTTCACTCATCATCCTTGCACAGAAAAGCAGTTCGTTGAGATCCATAGGTCTATTAACGCCGAAGTGACGACTGTAGATCAGGCTCTTGGCCGACTTCTCAGGTGAGGACTGATGAGCTAGGGACAAAAGGCAAAACAACCACAATCTTCACAATCAATACACCACAGGGCGTTCAAGACATGCCGGGAATCGAAGGCCATGGGAGTCAATCAATCATCGAGCTATAGGATATGGAAAAATTCAGTCATCAACTAGAACGCTAAGACAATCAATTTACTTACCCACTTAAACATGCAGATCCAAAGCATAAATCCTACTACAATCTACCATGCAAATAACGAAAGCGTACCGTTGCTTGATCGCTCGCTCTGAGTTGATGTCCCGCGCGCTTCGTGCAACTACCTCTTGTTGATCGATGAGACTTCACCGGTACCTCCCAGCCAACGCTAGGGGTACTCTTCTTCCTCCTTAGCCCCTCGAGCCGCAAAGGGGCCACACACACTATCCAGGATTCAGCTAGCTCCCAACTTGGCTCTCAAGGCCAAACTACCACTCCTCACTGAGATGGGTATCCCAACTCCCACAAGCTAAGTTAGTCAAGTATAGATTTCTACAGCGTGACGTTACACATAGCAGAAGAGATCCATCATCCTTATCCTCCCTCCATTATATAGAGTTTCAAATTCCTTTACCTTCCAAAATCCCATTTAATTTAATGTTTAATAAATTAATTCCTAAAAATCCTCCCCATACAAGTGTCACCCATCCCCTTCATTCCTCCATAAATTAATTTCTTAAATTAATTAATTACCCTTATTTCCCTCACCCACCTAGAGTCACTCCTAGAATCGCTCCTAGGTGTCCCCAAATTCCCATTTCGATTCCGGAATAGTGTATGGCTGTAGTAATCCTGTTGGATGTCTATGTTCAACCTTTACCTGCTGACATTCTAGACATCTAGCCACATAGTTGACCACGTCTGCCTTCATTCCCTTCCAGAAGAATAAGGGTTTAAGGTCTGCCCTTATATTCATGACTCCCGGGTGAGCCATATATACGACTCTATGAGCCTCACTTAGGATCAACATCCTCAACTCATCGTTTGGCGGTACATAAATCTGATTTTTAAACCTCAATAATCCATCATCGTCAAAGGTAAATGCTTCAATTTTTGGCACCATCATTGTGTTTTTTCCGATAAAACCCTCGACCTCTTTGTACCAGTCATCGTCACGCTATAAAGTTAGAATCTTATCATGTAGATTCGTCTGAAGAGGCAAAACTGAAAAGATGCGTGGTCTTCGACTCAATGCATCTGCCACTTGGTTCATTGTTCCTTTTATGTAAGTAATCTCAAAGTCATACTTGCTAAGCAATTCTGACCAATGCTGTTGTTACGCGTTCAGGTCGCTTGTATACAGATGTGCTGTAGTCCACAGTGGTCCATCTTTAGTTCAAATTTTTGTCCAACAAGGTATTGTCTCCCAACCTTCAAGGCCCGTTCAATGGCTAACAACTCCAAATCGTGCGCCGCATAGTTTGCCTCATGCCTTCTCAGTTTCCTCGAGATGTAGGCGATCACTCGACCGTCTTGCATCAAGACTCCACCTAAGCCTTCTTTGGATGAAACAATGCATACCAAGAAGTCCGCGTCCCTGTCAGGGATCTTTAGTATCGATGCTTTTGTCAACAACTCCTTGAGCCTTCGAAATGCTACTGTGCATTTCTCGGTCCAAACAAACTTCTTGTTCTTCTTCTGCAATTTCATGATCAGATTTGCTATCTTCGAAAATCCCTCGAAGAACCATTGATAATATCCCGTTAAACCCATGAAGCTACATATGTGCAGGACGTTCATCGGCACAGGCCATTCCATAATAGCCTTGAACTTCTTTGGATCCACAATGATACCTTCATTGTAGATGACATGCCCTAAGTAGTGAATATTTGATTGATAAAAGGAGCATTTGGACAACTTCCCTTACAATTTGTGCTCTTGCAGACACTGTAGTACCAAGTGCACGTGCTCGTCATGCTCCTCTATCGTCTGAGAGTAAATCAAAATATTATCTATGAATAATTGGATGAACTTGTCCAAGTACTCGCTGAACACCCCGTACATCAAACTCATAAAAACCCTTGGGGCGTTTCTCAGTTCAAACGGTAAAACAGTAAACTCGTAATGTCCAAACCTCGCCTTAAAGGTGGTCTTAGGGATGTCATCCTCCTTGATCCGTAACTGGTGATACCCTGATCGCAAATCAATTTTTGAGAACATCACCACACCCTTCAATTGATCGAACAAATCATCAATCCTCAACAACAGATACTGATTCTTGATCATTGCCTTGTTAAAATGATGATAGTCAATGCAAAGCCTCCATGACCCATCCTTCTTTCGTATGAAAATAACAGGTGCACCCCATGGTGACACACTTGGACGTATCAGTCCCAGGTCCAAGAATTCTTTCAGTTGCATTCTCAACTCTTGTAACTCCGGGGTCGACATCCGATAAGGTGTTCTAGCTATCGGTTCAGTCCCCGGTTTTAGGTCTATAGTAAACTCCAATTCCCTCTCTGGCTGCATCCTAGGTAACTCCGTTGGAAAGACGTCTGCAAACTCTCTCACCATCGGAAGGTGTTCTAGACCTTCCGCTACTCCCTTCTCGTTTAACACAAGGATAGCATAAAACTTGCACCCCTTGTGCATGCTCTTCCCTAGCTGCAAGGAAGAGATGAACCTCAGGGAAGCTCCCTGGTTTCGACCTATGATCACAGATCTCTGTCCCTCGTCATCGACCAAGCTCAACCGTTTCGTCTTATATTTGAGTATTGTCTCATGCGATTCCAACCAGTCCATACCAATCACAACATCACAAGATCCTAAGATCATGATGTATAGGTTGGCCCTGGTGAAAAACTCTCCCAAGTTAAGGGTACAGCCCGTAACCCTTCCTCCAACCTTCTGTTTGGTTCCCAAAGCCCTCTCTATGAAGCTAAACTCATCCTATTCGTCTTCCTTTACCTTAATCCTTTTTAGCACTGCACTAGAAATGAAACTCTCGGTAGCCCCGGGATCTATCAAAATACTAAGGGTCTGGTTAGCGACGGTACCTGATGTCTTGAGCACAGTCGACTGGTGCTCTACCTAGCAGTAGTTATTCACCGCTGCATGAATATGATGGGCCTTGCCCAAACTCCCATGGTAATGGGTCCGACTAATCCAGATGCCCCGACCCTTTTATCTAGGCAGGAATGCTGGTAATGTGGCACCCCATAATCCAACACACTTTCTTCGGTCCAGTAATCCTAATACCTGAAGTAGAAGCTGAATTCTAACAATAAGGCCAAACTCAAACTTCTTGACCTTAAGTTTTTGGGTAACTTGGTGCGGAGCATACCAAAGCAACTCGAAAACGAGCCTCGTACTCGGGCACCATGCGACTACCTCGTCGCAAGGCGTTGAACTCCTTGAGCTGATGCTCAATGAATTCCTTAGAAAGATACCTCTCCTAGAATATTCCCTTGAACAATTCCCATGAAACGTCATCGATGACCACATTCAAAAGTGGCAGGAACGTCTTACGCCATAAAAGAGCACTCCCCTTCAGTCGAAAGACCACCATGCAGACCTTCATGCTGGAGGTCATAATCGCGAAGCGTGAAGCCCAATGCCTTTCTCTACAACCGTGCCTTGACAGAACATCCATCCACGACACTCGTGGGATCAAGAACTTGGATGCTAACGGTACTAGCTAGGGTGCGCTGTGGACCCTCAGGGGTATAGGTGCCCTGGCCTCATCTCAGTACCGATGATGAATCAAGGCCCTTTGACAATACCTGGAAGGGCCTTGTTAGACCATCATCATCCCTTACAATAAGAGAATCCAGCCCAAGGACTTGTTCCTCCCCTTGGGGGTTCAACTGCGAGGGTGCGGGAACTTCTAGAGGCATCACACCTCCTTCCACGACAGCACGTTGTGAACCTCTGAGGCGTCCTCTAAATGATATCACCACAAGGACACGTTAAGGTTTTTAATTAACGTAAGGATTAATACTCATGAGTTTACTGCAGTGGAAAGCCTGACAATCCATAGTCGCAGGGTTGAACCGGCTCTGATACCATATGTAACGACCCCATCGTTACATCTACAAGTGAAACAACCGTAATTTTTTTTTTTTAATAACAGGACAACAACGATGATTACAACTAGACGACACAGCTGACGGAGAGCACCACGCCTGTAGAACATGCAACAACAGCTAAGACTCTACACACTGGCACAAGGGCAACTAGACTACACATGCGTAGGATAATGAGGAGGGACGACTACCCACCCGACGTGACATGAAACACCTACAAGCTAAGGGACCATTTACCCCTCACGACACATCGACCTTGATGAACACGACTAGATCCTCCGGATGCACTAACCAAATGCATGAATGCGTTCCACCCATGCACCCAAGGCAACTTACAACACTCTTTAACACTCACCTAACACGTACTGACTCTGGCCAAGTTCTTGTTCGCTGCTATCCAATAGGGCGTGCCATTATTCCCTCATCAGGAATCAAGTCATTCCCAGGTGATGGATGCGTCAATAACCTTGGTGCAAACATAAGCTATCCAGACCAAGGACTCTAGAAAACTCCGACGCGCTAGGAACCAAATAATGACTGGAAGACTATACCTACCCCCACACAAAAGGTCGACGAGACACAAGAGGACGAAGAAAGAGGGGTGACGCCATCCCACACGACATCGTCCCCGACCCCACCAATCACCCAGTCTAACCGATCCCTGATTACATTCTATCTTATCATGGGTTCCATTCTAATGAGGCACGTCAAGTTACAAATTCAATAATGCACCCACTAAATAAACATTAATACAATTAATCTTGCAAATCTAAGTAGTCAATACTAAAACTATAATTATAAATGCCCTCTAACCTCAATTATAATTCAATTCAATGAGTCTAAAAATCTGCAATCCAGTCCTTACTCACCAATCAATTTTAATCATTAACACAACCTAAATGGTCAATTCTATATTAATCCAAAATCTCCATCGATATAGCCATTAACTAAATAACAATAGTAACAATCTTGATGTAGAATGCTACCATTAATACAAATAATATAGCAAATAACAAGGCATCTAACATGACAATTAACCTAACAATTAATATAGCAATAACAACATTACTACATCAAGGCAGAAAGCAAAAACTAAGCATTTATTAACTCAATGATTCACCACAATAACAAGGCATCTAACATGACAATTAACCCAACAATTAATATAGCAAAAACAACATTAACTACATCAAGGCAGAAAGCTACAACTATGCACTTATTAACTCAACAAATTCCACATGCTTCTATCTTTACTCATTGTACCAAAATGACAGCTACCTACAACATTAAAGAAATCGGCTAAGAAGTGTAAATGCCATAACGCCATATACAATCAATGAGAGACCAAGGAAATGCACCTAATTAGATTTACTGCCACATGCCTTCAATAAGAGTCACTGCCAGGTAAAGGTAAAAACCCTGTCATAAACGCCGAAGCATTAGTTGGCTGCCTAGACTGAAGTCATTTACAGGTTAAAAGGCACAACCAACAATTTAGGCAACTAGTGGCCATTTAATCAATAAGAAGGAATTTGCTGACCATTCCTAGTGTTGTAGCAATTATTTTGGCAATTATTAAGGCAATAATATAGCATTTAATATTGCAATTGATCCAGGCATTTAATTGTAGCAATTGTTCTAGAAAATAATAAGAGAATCTCTTGCCCCTTTCCAACAAACTCATTCAACATTTAAGGCCAATTCATGTGCAATTACAACAAGCTCAGGCAATTGATTAGAGAAAATTCGTGGGCGTTTTTAAACAACAACTCAGTCTATCTATTAGAGCAATTTCGAGGGCGTTTTAAACAACGTTCCAGTCAACCTTCAAAGGGAAAAAACGTGGTCAATAACAGAAAAACACAGTCATGATTTTAACTGCAAAACCGTAGGCATTCAATCAACGTTTCAGTCATCCTTCAAGGGAAAAAACGTGGTCAATAACAGAAAAACACAGTCATGATTTTAACTACAAAACCATGGGCATTCAATCAACGTTTCAGTCATCCTTAAAGGGAAAAAAGGTGGAATCAATTACTTGCAAATCATGGGCATTAACAGGAATCAAATAACAGTAAATTGTAAATGCAAAACTTAGTCTTCATCAAGGGAAAAAATCGCCCCAAAAGTAAAATGAATTGTAGTCTCAGTCAAGAATCGAAGGTAGTCTAGAAATTGTGAATTGCCGTCTTGACTAGTGGTGTAAAATCACAGTCATAGGTAAATAGAACATTCACTCAATGCCCCTATTAACCAATGAGGCACTGACAATTCCTGGAGGAAGAAGGAAATGTCAGAAATTACAATTCGCCGGGCAAAATTCGCCCCCTCCCCAAAGAAACAGATTGCAGTCTCAAATGCACGAAATCAATGTTAAAATGGAAATCGCCTTCCAATAGTTGAAATGCTAAAGAAGAAAAGGAAATCGCTGTTCAATGGGAGTAAGTGCCATCATCCAAAGACAATGCATAAACAAATTCATCTCGCATTACATAAAAACACAGAGCTAAATTTTTTCAGCAATATATAAAAAAACGCAGAGTTAGAATTTATGCTTCAGTACAAACACAGAGTTATAATTATCCAAGAATAAAACACAGGGTTAAATTTGATCCATCAAGATATAAAAACGGGGTAAAAACGAGATAACGATGAGATTTAAACAAGTCGAGGTGGAAGAAAAACTTCGCCAACAATTAAATTTGCAGAGTTAGATAATCACATCAAGGCACAAGGTGAACCATCAGCCAAGGACAAACACTAGAGGTAGACGACCGACGGGAACATCCTTCGCTCATCATCCTCGCACAGAAAAGCAGGGCGTTGAGATCCATAGGTCTATTAACGCTGAAGCGACGAAAGTAGATCAGGCTCCTGGCCAACTGCTCAGGCAAGGCCTAATGAGCTAGGGATGAAAGGAAAAACAACCACAATCTTCTCAATCAATACACCACAGGGAAGTCAAGACATGACGGGAATCGAAGGCCATGGGAGTCAATCAATCATCGAGCTATAGGCTATGGAAAAATTCAGTCATCAACTAGAATGCTAAGACAATCAATTTACTTACCCAATTAAACATGCAGATCCAAAGCATAAATCCTACTACAATCTACCATGCAAATAATGAAAGCGTACCATTTCCTGATCGCCTGCTCTGAGTTGATGTCCCGCGCTCTTCATGTAACTCCTGCTTGCCGATCGATGAGACTTTGTAAATTCTAACCTTGTACAATATCTACTGCAAACTGATATTCAGAAAAGAACAGAAAAGATACAATGGCAAATACAAACATTACACAGAGATTTTTCACCTGGAAACCCAAACCGGGAAAACCAACATATATTATATT
>JASDQU010207476.1:0-12034 GCA_032191745.1 Picea mariana
AGGATTATTATCTAAAATTATTTCTTTTTCAAGGCGTTGAGTACTTTTTCTGAGGTTTTTCTATGCTATATTGATATTTGGTTCTTAATAGGAAGTCTAAAATATTATGGCCTCTATGGTACCACCTACTATACCAAAGCAGAGAGGGGACAGTCAACAATCAACACAAAGACCAACAAAGTAGGGTTGATTACTCTGTTGGATCCAATGCAACCTCGTGCTTGACCCTTGTGTTAGAAGGGCTTCCCAAAGTCAGTGATATAACAACTGGAATGATCTCCCTAACTCAAAGCTTTATGTTTGATTAACAACTTTGGAAATTTATTCTCACAATCCTATTCCAAAGCTCTACAACTAAGCTAAGATGGGTTTGAAGAGCCCTAGAAAATTTGCTTGATAAATTTTAATTAGCACTTGATTTTAGGTTGTTGTTACTCAAAGGGGTGGTCATGAAACTGATGTTATTTCGACTAGACTCTTTAAACCATGCAAGAGGAAAATGAAATGCAATAATTTTAACTTCGATGAAAACTAGCTATGGGAAGGAGCAAGACATTTTAAGAAAATAAATATTTTCTCGATTGATTACTATGTGTGCACTGCTAATGACAAAAGGTATGAGCTAATTATCCAGATAAATGGAAGCAAAATGACCTAAATTTTAAAAATACCATGCAAATGTCATAGTTCACTTAGTACACCTATACAATATTGAATCAAATGTCATCATTTCTATCATAGTAAAATTTTATGATTATAGATACCACCATACACATCTTAAATACTCATAAGGCTCACGGGGGCTTCACCTTGTTGACCAATATCTTATCACGTTCATTCATAAAGGGGGTTTTTCAATTATGAAAAATAGATTCAATATATTGTAGGTATTGGGAACCTTATTGAAGGTAACCCAACCTTGAAGAGAGATATAATATCACCTACATAACAACAATTGTGATGTGAACATGTTCTATAATCTTATCAATGAGGCAATCATACCTATGTTCATGATGATAATCATGTTAGTTACAATATGAAACCATAACATGTGTAACATGATACATTTGAATTCGGGTCATACTACCTATATGAAATAAATGTTACTTATGGTTGAAATATGTGATGAATGGGTTGTTGAAGGTAACCCAACCTTGGAGAGAGATATAATATCACCTACATAACAAAAATTGTGATGTGAACATATTCTATAATCTTATCAATGAGGCAAGCATACCTATGTTCATGATGATAATCATGTTAATTATGGTATGAAACCATAACATGTGTAACATGATACATTTGAATTCGGGTCATAATACCTATATGAAATAAATGTTACTTATGGTTGAAATATGTGATGAATGGGTTGTTGAAGGTAACCCAACCTTGGAGAGAGATATAATATCACCTACATAACAACAATTGTGATGTGAACATGTTCTATAATCTTATCAATGAGGCAAGCATACCTATGTTCATGATGATAATCATGTTAATTACAATATGAAACCATAACTTGTGTAACATGATACATTTGAATTCGGGTCATAATACCTATATGAAATAAATGTTACTTATGGTTGAAATATGTGATGAAAGGGTGTTGCCTTGATGAGGGACCAAAACTATTATAATAAAAAAAATCCCACTAGAAAAGTGCTTTGAACATGTTGATAGCTAACTATTGATAATCCTATGTTGATGGCTCAAAAATAGTGAAAAAATAGTCATATTACATGTTCATTGGTATTAAACTAGATCTAGCTATGGTCATCATGACATACAAATTCTCCATAATGAGGTAATGATATGTGGTCGAGCATGGGAAAATCCATTAGGTTATAAATCAATATTGGAAATATCTTCCAAATGTGAGCTCACCCACTAATGATTATGATTGGTACCAAGGTACTGAGTGTGAACCCACTTGGTGTGAATAAATGTGTTCACGTCAAACACTGAAAAGAACAATGTAATAAAGAAAAAATGATACAAATCCTTGTTTCATAAGAGGAATGTCACATAAGGATTTCAAATTTTTATGTTCTCTATAAATTGCACTATAAGTGTAAATTTGAAAGGACACACATAATTGTTGTATCTTCTTTTCAAAAGTTGTGGTCTAGTGAGGTAAGTGCCCAAGTCAAAACTAAAATTTTCCTACTTGTACAAGATGCCAAAGTATATATCTTAGTTTATATTCAGTTGTATTAACGTAATCACCCTTTTACAAACTACATATTCCATTTTTTGTATGATATACATAATGTTTTTTCCAAAATAAGGTATCAGAAATCATGCTTGGGCATAGCAACTCAGAAAAAATCCAACCAATGCTCTTGTATATGTTATGGATATTGAAACCAAACAAAGTAAGTTCATTTTATTATTAAACATAGATTGTATATTATAGGTCATCCTATGTAGACCTCCCAGCCCATGGAGTTACATGTAAGATTTGAGCTTTATTAGCTCAAAAAAAACAAAAACATAAGACTCTTTTATTAGAAAAATACATTTAGACAGAGTAAGATACCTATTCCCTTCTATAAATAGAGAAACACAGCTCCCCATCCTTGCTACCTTTGAATATGTACACTAAGTAAAATTAGATCCATACAAGCATAAGCATTGCAGATGCCTTCAAAGGAACAACTGAGCAATGCAGCCTTTTGGAATTTAGAAGTGGTTCGTGCAGACCTTTTCTACCAT
Source organism: Picea mariana (assembly GCA_032191745.1). Classification (NCBI taxonomy): domain Eukaryota; kingdom Viridiplantae; phylum Streptophyta; class Pinopsida; order Pinales; family Pinaceae; genus Picea; species Picea mariana. The sequence continues at coordinate 2,716 of JASDQU010207476.1, forward strand.
CTTGAAATGGAATACTAGAGGACACTTGCACAATCACGTCTTTGCATATTTCATTGTGGGCATCACTATTAGGATACGTGGTCACAATTACAATGCTTTTTGATGGATTACCAAAGCCATTTTTTGTTGACATCTTTTCTTCCAAGGTACGTCCATTCATTGTATTTGTGAAAGTTTTTATTTCCATATCACTATGATAAAGAAGTGTCTTTTCTTTCAGTTACAATTGGTTAAGGCGGTGAATAAAATAAATGAATTGGAGTTTTCCATACTTGTTGAATTATTTCCTAAGCTCACTAATTTTTCATCCAGAAAGGTTTAAACTTGAAAGGAATCAACCCGTAAACCTCTCTACTTGTATATACAGGGAAATTGGTTTGTGAGGATGTGGATGGGATGATGTATGTCCAAGAGGAAATAACTTTGAATAACAAAGTTTTCTAGCTTCTTTGAAATGTTCCCAGACCATAGTCTTTGGTTATTCCATGTATATTTCCTTCACTTTGGCTTGGGGTTGAAGAGGTCCCAATGCCCTATTAATTCATCCACATATTTCCTGGAGGGGTATCTTATGTACTCTTTAATATAGGAAAGGTCAATAATTTGATTCTGTAATGCACAAGTGAGACATCTTTCTCCTAATGGTAAAAATTCACTTACATAATTTGGTGATGACAAATACATTATTTTGAAAATTCCAAAATCCATTTTAAGGAAAATATCAAAGATCACATCTTTTTCAAAAACTAGTAAGTGCACATCAAAGTTAGCAGAATCAGAATTAGATTGAACTAGATGAGGCATTCATCCTTGAGTTGTTTATTCAATATATAAAAAAGACACTATATTTATAATATTGTTTTCCAAGGATAGGCCTGGCACTATTTCAATGTGTCATAGGTGCTCGCTAGAGTTTTGGTGTCAATGTGGTTGGTGTAGGGCTTGGTTGTGGTTGTGACACAACAAGCACTAATGGAGGCACAATAAGGGAAATAGTGCATGGATATGTTTTACTCTAACATTGGTATAATGGTATTCCCAAGGTCCACACCTAGGTACTAAGAGAATATGTGTAAGATAACTAGGTGAAAATAGGGATGCAAATGAAATGTGAGATTTGATGTAGGTCTGTAGGTGTAGGCTCGATTTAGGGCCAAGCTGAATTGGTTTGGTGAACCCATGGATGTTGAGAGAAGTTTCAAAGGGGTTTTCGACTGTATTTTTATTCCCCAGGAGGGTTTCTCCGGTTAAAGAGCTTTACATTTGATGTGAATAATTGTGCATGTTTTTCCAGTCCCTAGGGTTACAAATGTTCAAATTGACCTCAAGCTAGATGTTCAGATTGGTAGGACAAAATCACTTCACACAAAAGCAAAGGTAGGATAAAGGATAATTCAAGTTTATGCCCAATTTGAATTCGAGTGTGCAGAGGTACTCACCATCCTTGCCCTCTCCCTCAGTCTCGACGTCCCTTGATCAATTTCACATATGTCCCTCGACAGTCTCGTGCGTAGGTGCAACTATTTCCCTCCCCTTGATCTCAAAATTGCTTGATTTCGACGGTCTCGCGTGTAGGTATATGCATCAAAGTGAATAGTAGAGTGTGAATGGGACTGCATCGTCGGTTTGGTTTTGTTGTGTATAGTTATAATATAACATATATCACATACAAGTTATAACATATATCACATGTATGTTACATATATGTTATATATAAGAGGTAGTGGTTTAAAGGTTATAGTGTTTAATAATTTTAATGATTCGAAGTTATAGTTTTTACAAGGGTTAGGGGTTAGGTATTAGGTATTATAAGGGTTTAATGTTTAAAAGGGTCAAGGGTTACAAACATCAGGGATTAGACATTAAATTCAAGCATCATTATAAGTGTTAGGAGTTATACAATTATAAGGGTTTGAGAGTTAGAATCTAGAGTTTATGAGGGTTACATGCTATACATGTTAGGGGTTGGTTATGAGTTAGGCGTTAGGAATTATACCTATTATAGGTTAAGGGTTATAGTTTTGTGGGTTGTAGAAGTTATATGTTAAGTGTTATATGGGTCATAGGTTAAATATTTAGGATTATAGGGGTTGGGGATGTTAGGGATAATAGGGATAAAGGTATATAAGTTTTGTAGGTGTTAGGATTTGTACAATTATAGGGGTTTGAGGTTATAATATTTAATTAGTGATTATACTAGTTAGTGGTGATATGATCCATATGGGATAAAAATTATAGTGATTTAGAGTAAATTAGAGGTTATAAGGGATAAGGGTTTCATGTGATAAATGTTATAAGAATCAAGGGTTATGAAGATATAGAAATTAGCTTTTAATGATTAGAAGTTCTAAAGGTTACATGGGTTAGGATTTATAGGGGATAGTGGTTATAAGTGTTAAGGGGAATGAATCTATAGAAATCTTAAGAATGCTAAGAGTTGGTGGTTTTAAGGTTAAAGGTTTTAAGAATTTTGTTTTGTTTGTTTTGTTTGTTTTATTGTTTTGTGTCTCACATTATTGGTGAGTTCTATGTAAGCCCACATGAGGAATCATAATGAAAATGAGGTAGTGCGGCCAAACACAATGCAAGGTGAGTTGGCAAGAGGGGCGACCACATGAGAAATCGTAAGGAAAACAAGGCAGGGTGCCCAAATGCAAGGCAAGGCGAGTTGGCAAGAGGGGCACACCCCACAAGAGGAATCATAACAAAAATGAGGCAGAGTGCCCAAACGAAATGCAGGGTGAGTTGGAAAGAGGTGCGCCCACCCACATGAAAGGCAGAAAAACAAACTTACAAGGGAGCACTAGAAAAGAAGACGAGTTGGATGTCGGATAAGGAGAAATTTTGGCTTCGAATTAACTTTTTCAATACGGCCTGGGCAAGGCTGGGTGCCCAAACACAATGCAAGGTGATTTTGCAAGAGGGGCACCCACATGAGGAATCGTAATGAAAACAAGGCATGGTGCCCAAAGGTAAGGCAAGGCGAGTTGGAAAGAGGGGCGCCCACAAGAGGAAACATAACAAAAATGAGGTAGAGAGCCCAAATGCAAAACAAGGCGAGTTGGAAAGAGGTGTGCCCACCCACATGAAAGGAATGAAAAGGGCCACACAAGGGAGCACTAGGCAAGAAGACGAGCCAGATGCTAGATAAGGAGCAATTTTAGCTTCGACTTAACTTTTCCAAGACGACATGGGCAAGGCTGGGCGCCCAAACACAACACAAGGTGAGTTTGCAATAGGGGTGCCCACATGAGGAATCATAATGAAAAGAAGGTAGGGTGCCCAAAGGTAAGGCAAGGCAAGTTGGAAAGAGGGTCACCCATAAGAGGAATCATAACAAAAAGGAGGAAGAGAACCCAAACACAATGCAAGGTGAGTTGGAAAGAGGTGCGCCCACCCACATGAAAGGCACAGAAATGGCCACACAAAGGAGAACTAGGAAAGAAGACAAGCCAGATGCCAGATAAGGAGCAATTTTGGATTCAACTTAACTTTTTCAAGACAGCCTGGGCAAGGCTGGGCACCCAAACGCAACACAAAGTGAGTTTGCAAGAGGGGCACCCACATGAGGAATCGTAACGAAAATAAGGCAGGGTGCCCAAAGGCAAGGCAAAGAAAGTTGGAAAGAGGGGTGCCCATAAGAGGAAATGTAACAAAAATGAGGAAGAGTTCCCAAACGCAACGAAAGGCGAGTTGGCAAGAGGTGCGCCCACCCACATGAAAGGCACGAAGACGACCACACAAGGGATCACTAGGAAAGAAGATGAGCCAAATGCCGGATAAGGAGCAATTTTGGCTTTGAATTTAATTTTTCAAGACGACCTGGGCAAGGCTGGGCACCCAAACACAATGCAAGGTGAGTTTGCAAGAGGGGCACCCAAATGAGGAATCATAATGAAAACAAGGCAGGGTTCCCAAAGGCAAGGCAAGGCGAGTTGGCAAGAGGGGCACCTGCAAGAGGAAACGTAACAAAAACGAGGTAGAGCACCCAAACACAACACAAGGTGAGTTGGAAGAGGTGCACCCACCCACATGAAAGGCATAAAAAGGGACACACAAGGGAGCACTAGGAAAGAAGACAAGCTAGATGCTGGATAAGGAGCAATTTTGGCTTCGACTTAAATTTTTCAAGACGACCTGGGCAAGGCTGGGTGCCTAAATGAAACACAAGGTGAGTTTGCAAGAGGGGTTCCCACATGAGGAATCGTAATGAAAACAATGCAGAGTGACTAAAGGAAAGGCAAGGCAAGTTGGCAAGAGGGGTTCCCACAAGATTAAACGTAACAAAAATGAGGCAGAGCACCTAAAAAAAATGCAAGGAGAGTTGGAAAGAGGTGTGCCCACCCACATGAAAGGCACGAAAAGGTCCACGCAAGGGAGCACTAGGCAAGAAGATGAGCCAGATGTCGGATAAGGAGCAATTTTGGCTTCGACTTCAATTTTTCAAGATGGCCTGGGCAAGGCTGGGTGCCCAAATGCAACGGAAGGTGAGTTTTCAAGAGGGGCGCCCAAATGAGGAATTGTAATGAAAACAAGTGCAATAAGGCTCCAAGAAAGGTGGGTGTCCTCAATAATAAGCATAAACACAAGTGCAAGCAACATCCATAAGTGAGCATCTTCCTTCATGATATAGGACATAAAACCATGAAACCTCCTGATCCTAATGTGAGATGTCCCATCAATAATAAATAAAAGGTATGAAATCTAACATCCAAAGGTGGACATCTCCATAAACTAAAAGTTTGAATTAAGTCAAAACTCTAATGATAGAAAATGAGAGACCTTCAAGAGAAACATCCCATTCAGGTATGGGAGGGTTTCAATACTTAAGGATGTTTGATGTCCCCGCAAAATATTTGAGATCATCCATGTTTTCATCAACGTTTAATATAATGGATGTCTCATTGTCATCATTCATCATTGCCATCTATAGAATCGTTTTTGGAACTCTCTTGAAATGTCATGGCACTTCAAATACACCTATCACAAATGTCATCTTGCATCGACCTCGCAGAGTGAGTAGTGAATGGGGCCAATGTTGAAACTTCTTCAAAATGTGCATGTATGCATCAAAATTCGACATGGTTAGACTAGACACATGCCTTGACGATATGGGAGGGTTTCAAGACTCAAGGATGTATGATGCCCCCGCATAATCTTTGATATCATCCATGTTTGCAACAACATTCATAATGGGCGTCTCATTGTCATCATTTGTTGTTTCCATCTGTAGAATCTCTGTTGGAACTCTCTTGAAATGTCACGGAACTTCCAATTCACCCACCACAAATTTCATGCACCGACCCCACATAGTGAGCAGTGAATGGGGCCAACATTGAAATTTCTTCAATATGTGCTTGTTTGCATCGAAATTTGACATGGTTAGACTAGACACATACCTTGATGGTATGGGATGGTTTCAAGACTCAAGGATGTATGATGTACCCACATAATCTTTGAGATATTCCACATTTGCATCAACGTTCATCATGCTGCACCTCTCATTGTCATAATTCGTCATTCCCTTCTATAGAATCGTTGTCAGAACTATCTTGAAATTTGATATGGAACTTCCAATACAAACATCACAAATTTATTCTACCGAACCCGCACAGTGAGCAGTGAATGGGGCCAACGTTGAAATTTTTTCAATCTGTTCCCGTATGCGTTGAAATTTGACATGATTAGACTAGATAGTTGACTTAATGGTATGAGAGGGTTTCAAGACTTAATGATGTTTGATGTCCCCACATAATAGTTGAGATCTTCCATGTTTTCATCAACGTTCAATATAATGGATGTCTCATTGTCATCATTCATTATTTCTATCTATATAATCTTTCTTGGAACTCTCTTGAAATGTCATGACACTTCCAATACAACCATCACCAATGTCATCTTCCATCGACCTCACACAGTGAGCAGTAAATGAGGCCAACGTTGAAATTTCTTCAAACTGTACATGTATGCATCGAAATTCGACATGGTTGGACTAGAAACATGCCTTGACGGCATGGGAGGGTTTCAAGACTCAAGGATGTCTGATGTCCCCACATAATCTTTGACATCATCCATGTTTGCATCAACGTTCATAATGGATGTCTCATTTTCATCATTCGTTGTTTCCATATGTATAATATTTGTTTGAACTCTCTTGAAATGTCATGGAACTTCAATTCACCCACCACAAATGTCATGCACCGACCCCACATAGTGAGCAGTGAATGGGGCCAATGTTGAAATTTCTTCAATATGTTCCTGTATGCGTCAGAATTTGACATGGTTAGACTAGACACATGCCTTGATAGTATGGGAGGGTTTCAATACTCAAGGATGTATGATGTCCCCACATAATATTTGAGATCATCCACATTTGCATCAACATTCGTCATGCACGTCTCATTGTCAATGTTTGTCATTCCCTTCTATAGAATTGTTGTCGGAACTATCTTGAAATTTGACATGGAACAAACTATCCATGTCAAATTTCGGTGCATGTCAAATGTGGATAGAGTATCCATGTCAAATTTTGGTGTATATAGAAACATTTTGAAAACATTTCAATGTTGCCCCATTCATAGGTCACTGTTGCCCATCATGTACTCTATCCCTAGTACAATGTCTTTTAATAGTTTTTTCCTTTAAAATTTGACTGAGAAAATTAAAACGAAACGAGGACAAGATGAGGTGATATATAGAGTGGGTATGTGAGTGATCTTTGGGTATAAAAATGAATGAATGAACTTCTCTTGGTTGTGATAATAATTTATTCTCTACGAAAAAAGGCTAACCACGTGAAGGTGGAAGCTCAGATGGCCCCTCCCCCCCTTCACATCGCTCTCAATTCCCCAATACCCAATCTATAAAATATAAAATAAACAAAAGCAACATAGTAATCATGCATAGAAACTACCGAAACAAAAATGAACTAAAACTTAAAAACATGTAATTAACCCACATAAAAAATTATTTAAAGAGAATAATTCATACAAATTAAAATATCTAGTTACGTACCTCATCGACCAACGCAACATTTGTATCATCCTTCTTCTGTATCTTCTTCTTGATAATCCAACTCGACATCTGTATCAAAATCTGATTCAGAAACAATGTTGAAAGGATTGATGATACCATCATCATCATCATCATTGTCATTTTCGAGCATATCTTCATTGATATCATCATCAAGAACCAACGCTCTGTCTCCTACGTCTGGTTCATCTTCTTTATCTTCTTCATATGTCAACCCATATTCTTCCTGCTCTAGATCTACATCATCTTCTTCATCTACAGTATACTTTACTGACCTTCCTCTTGGATCATATCTAACAAAAAATGACCATTCCCTCTTACCTGGAACCTTTGAGTAAAAGACTTGTTCACATTGACTTGGAAAAACATATTGGTCATTTTCTTTTTCAAAAACTGTTCTTTTAATCATCGAAAATTCGTTGGCATGTTGAATAATGGTTCTTTCCTCATTATGTTCATGCATTCATAACCTATTCCATTTGACATCGAACAAAACTAATTTGAAGGAATTAAAGTCACACTCAATTATATCATTCAAAAACCCATAGTATCTATTTTCAGATTGTCGAGGACGTCTGTCACTCCTAGAGGAAACATTAGTAACCTGGAATACTGCAGTTATCCCACTATCATAATTTTTTTTTTGGTTTCATCCAATTGTTTGATGCGAAATTTACGACCATTGCACCAAATAGCCTTGTGGTGTTTCAAATGCAATATGCCAGACATGTAAAAGATGCATTTTCAATTAATAATAAACAAATTTATATAACTTGGAAATTATAATATTAAAAAAACAAACCTACAGTCACATTAGTATAATATAAAATAACTGAATAAAATGGGTGAGTTTGCTTGCCTTTCCATCTTTCAAACAATATGCTAAATCTATTTCCCTCCATGTAACATCAAAATCTCCATTATGACGAGCTTCTCTAACCAATTCAGATAGTTCTTTCCATGATAACCTGCCGCCATGACGTTCTTTATATCTATCAATCCATACCTTCATCCAATCAAGATTGTTTTCAATGTATAAATGTAGCGCATCCCAATCTTGAGAAACTGATCGATAAAAAAACCACAATTCACCAATATTAAATATTAGTTATAACCATGGTAAATATTAATAAATGATGAAATAATAAATATTAAATGAGTATGATCATATACACAAAAAACAAAAAAATTATATTTATTAAAAATCTCCACAATTTAATTACCTCTCACTTTCTTCATTGTACCTTTCCCCAACAACTGCTCCCTTTCAGATTTTTTGATGGAGTTCACATCCCAAATGCAATCCACTGTATCCATAGCTTGTGCTACTAATTTAGGAAGATACTGACTAATATACACCATGGATTCATATACCATATATCCCTCCACCATAGAACCCCCATGGCATGCTCTTTGTCTAACCAAAGCCTTCAATGATTTCAAGTGCCTCTCCACCATCCACATTGACCTTGTGTGTATAGGTCCAAACATTTCAATTTCCTCAACTTGGTGTATGAGGTTGTGTTTTTGTGCATTGAAAAATGCTGGAGGTAGATACTGTTGGATCATGTTTTCATTGATGACAAATGTTTAATTAATTGATGTCAAGTGATTGATTAGTGTCAAGGAATTTATTGATGCCAAATGATGATTGAATGATGTCAAAGGTCAAAGGTTTGATGTCAAATGACTGATGTTGAGTGATGTCAAATGAACAATGTCTTATCATAGTATCTTGATGAAGTATGATGGATCGATGTGGTTTCATTGGTATATGATGCATTGTTGGATTGATGTAAAGATGAATCATTATTGTCTTATCATGGTTGATAAGGTGTATAAATGGATGAACTCCAAAGTGGTCCCCTTATGGTGAAATCCCTCATGGGAAGACGTTTTATAGTTGAGTTATCCTAGAAGTATGGTTGGAGAACCCATGCTTAAATGCAAGATAATGACATGAAGATCATTGAATTTGTCAGTGGAACTATCCTAGATGGATAGTGCTTGTCATACCATTTCCGGTGGTATGTGGAATGTCACATAAATCTTCATGGTTTGAGAGTTATGGCCTTACAAAGTTGGAGGACCCTCATATGTAGGCTTGAAGCTCCAAAAGGTCAAAGAAGTCAAAGAGCTTGCAAAGAAGAAATTATTATTTAAATGATAAAGTAAAGTGACAAAGTCAAGAAGGATTATTTAAATAATAAAGTGAAGTGACAAAATCAAAGAAGATTATTTAAATGATAAAGTGAGGTGACAAAGTCAAGGAGGAATATTTAAATGA
>JASDQU010207477.1:0-13644 GCA_032191745.1 Picea mariana
TATATAATATGGACACATATGCCATGAGCCCTCTTTCTTGAATACCATTACCACCACTACAGAGTAAGAAATTTGGCCAGGTCTAATAATTCCATCCTCTAACATTTATTCAACCATACTCTCAATTTCACTCTTTTGGGAATAAGGGTATCTGTAAGGCCAGATGTTAGGAGGATAACTCCCAGGAACTAAGTGAATAGCATGATCATGATCGCGAGTGGGTGAAATACCTCTAGGAATATCTTCAAATACTTTGGAATGTTTATCAATGATCACTTGGAGATCTAGGGGAATAGATGGCTTAAAGATGTTTGAACATCTAGTGATCAGAGTTGTACAATTACACCCTAATACCTCTTTTTCAATAATTTTGTCATGTCGTTAGAGCTTACCACCTTATTGGGTTTCCATGTGATACCCCTTAAATCAAATTCCTTTCCTTCTAATGAAAATTTCATGAAACGTTATTCAAAATTAAAATCCATTGTTCCCAATTATTGTAACCATTGCACCCCTAGTACAACATCAACACCACCCATGGGTATAGAAATCATAGGAATATTCATTACATATTACCCCATAGTAAGATTGATATTATGGAATTTTCCTAAGAAATTGATTGTTCCTCCATTTGCAATAATTACTTGAAACTTTAGCTCTCGATATATAAATCAATTGAGAGCTTTGGCTAATTTACAGTGAATAAAATTATGAGTACTACCAGAATCAACTAACACTATTACCTTTTTATTTTGTATATATTCTTCAATCTTGAGGGTTTGAGGAGCGCTAATTAAATCCAATGCATGACATGATATGGTGGGATTCATCTCTTTAGAAGAAATATCTTCTACATCTTCATCTTGAGATGGTTCTTGTTCTTTTTCTTGTTCTTGTTCCTCTTCACAATCTATGTAGAATAATTTCTTCTCACCACACTCATGTTCCTTATTGTACTTGTTGTCACAATTAAAGTATAAACCTTTTTATTTTCTTTCCTCCAATTCTTGAGTTGTCAACTTTGTACGTTGAGGTGGTTTAGAAGAAGGAACAATATTCTTTCAATAGATATTAGGGGTGGTCCTTCTAGGAGCCATAGCCATATTTTTACTTTCAACATTTCTCACCAACTTGAATGCATTCTCCAATGATTTGTATTCCAAAAGGTGAACCTAATGTTGAATGTTCTCCTTTAAAGTTCCTATGAAAACATCATGATGCAAACCCCCTCCCCTACAGGGCTTGGGCGACCTCCTGGTCTAGGATTGAATTACACAGGAGTTGAATTAGATATTAGATCCTTGTTGGATCCTCTCTTATGTACACAGGCCCCTTTAGTTTCCTTACATAGGTATACACATAACCCGTTGGGCGCTTTTTCTAAGCCCCTTTTTCCTTTGAATCAAAACCACAAATGCTAGCCCCTCTTCCATGGAAAAATTGTATATGACCGCAGGCTAGAACCGAGCGCTTAGACACAAGGTGCTATTCAAATCTTCGGGAGCTCCGAATTCGGTCATAAAGTGGTGTTGACCGATAGCTGAGGGTATTATCCCATCCTTCCACTCTCCAAAATTCTATGGCCAGATATCACAGATGGCAGGGATTCTCCTCCCTCCACGATCTACGGTGGATTTATACTTTGGGACTCCAGGCTTCAGGACTTTTGAGACTCCAACACATGATGCCTCTCGAATATTCGAACACCGAACTGGCGATCTACGACTCACACTCCTCCTACATCCAACAATTGTGATCAACTCCGGGGTTCAAATCTTCGGGGTTCCTTTCTCCTAATCATCACCAAACTCCTGGACGTCGAATTGTTGAAGGGTGGAGATCTACGACTCACACTCCTCCTACATCCAACAATTGTGATCAACTCCGGGGTTCAAAGCTTTGGGGTTCCTTTCTCCTAATCACCACCAAACTCCTGGACGTCGAATTGGTGAAGGGTGGAGATCTACGACTGATATCTCTCCGGTTGATTGATGGATAGGATTTACTTCGGTACTTTAGAGATTCGGGGCTTCGGCCTCTTTTCAATGAATACCCCTAAAATATCTTGGATAGCCGAAGTGTCAAAGGGATTACCAATCAATGGCCCCGCTTCACTTCCAATATACGGCTGGGATCTATTTCAAGACTCTGGGCTTCGGGGTTTTCTCCTCTTGGAAACACAAGAACCAGTTTATCTTGAAGTGTTGAACTTCTGAATTGTGAGATATGCGGCTCACGTTCTCCTACGCTTAGATCCAACGGTTAGGATCTGATCTCCTCAACCACACTTCTCCTCTTGACTTGGTTTGATCCAATGACCTAGATTTGTTTCCACAACCAATCCAACGACTATTGTGGCTTCTTCTCCTCTGTGTCTCCACTTTCCTTCAACAAATGAATTCACTTAAGGTTTTTAAAGGCTTGGCCTTTGATCTCTCCTCTGCAGGGTCAACTCCTTGCCTATGCTTGTGTTCTATGAAACGCTACACCTCTTGAACTTTTTCAACACTTCAACTGAGTGTGGGTGCACCCCTTGGACTTCTCCCTTGAGATTTCAACTCTTTGAACTTCAAAGGGGCTTGGCCCTTTGTTCTCCCAAATAACTTCTTGTGCCCTCCTGGAAATCCCGCTCTTTCTCTTGAGCTTGAATATTACTTTAATGAAGTGTTGGCTTCATTCACTCCTTGCACTCGCTCTCCCAAGTCTTGGACTTTATAGAATCACCTGCGCACTCCTTGCACTCGCGCTCCCGAGTCTTGGACTTTACAGAATCACCTGCGCACTCCTTGCACTTACTCTTCCTTGAGATTTTACACTTCTATGAGTGTAGGCGCACTCCTTGCACTTGATCTGTGCACTCCTTTCACTGGCCTTCCCTTAAGCTTTTACACTGCTCTAAGTGTAGGCACACTCCTTACACTCACTCTATGCACTCCTTGCACTATCCCTTATGATCTTGTGACTGGTTATGGTGTGCCCACCTGGCACACTCCTCCTAAACTCAAAATTGAGTTCTTGCACACTCCTTGCTAGCTTCTCAAAGTTCTCACTAACTCTGGTGTGCACTCCTTGCACTGCCTTGAGAGCCCAAAACACTCAAAAATTCACACAGATAGGGAATTCTATCTATTCCTGCAAAGGGAACATTTATACACTCATGAAATTCATAAACATGCACAGTAAACATTCGGTAAACATTCACAAACACATACTCATTCACAGAGAACACACATAGAGATTCATATCCAAGGAAATATGCTTTTCTATTAAATCTGAATGCGTTTTACAAGAGTTTACAATGGTTACAAGACTAGACTACAATAGAGTCTCGGTTCTTCTCTCCTCTCCTCTCTTGAGATATATTCTCTTCTATTTCTCTTCTCTTGCACTCTCCTGCATTATCCTACCCTATCATTTCAATACCTTGATCTTTTTAAGAAAGAGGGGATTCTCCAGCCTTCCTCCACCTACTACATTAAATTACAATTAATTTACAACTCATCTGAATTGGATCTAAGATCATTTGTCCGTCAGCCATTAAAGGTGACTTACATACAGCCTATACAAATACAATGGCTCTACCCTCCTCGAGCCTTTAAAACATTAATTACATTAAATTAAATATTTAAACCCTAAATGAGAAAGTTGGTTCTTCTCTCTCCTCAGGATCTTCTCCCTCCATGTGCGTTGTTGTGTTGGTTGTTGACGCACTGCTAAGCAGGAATGATTCTCCTACATCATACTCCCCTGCTGACAAAATCATGAGCTCCTGCTCATGGCTCCTCTGCTGCTACTGTTGAGATCCTCCAGGTTCCTAAACTTCACTCTAGAGTTGTACACCTGCTTCTCTTCCTTTATGTTGTTGTCGTCCTACTGTTATTGCAGGCTCTCCTCCTGGTTTCCAAACTTTATGTTGCAGGGCACCATTTATCTTGCCCTTGCAATCTCCTCTGATCAACCTCCACCTGTTTCCAACAATCTCCTTTATTTTCTTCAGCATCAACCTCCTTATCTCCTCAATCTCCTTGTCTATCTTGTCTATGGGTTGTCTCCTCTCCTGCAGTCTTCTCTGCTACATCTCCTCTTCTACCTAAATCTCCAATTTGGCTTGTTGGATGAGCCTCCTATGGGCTATTGCTCCTTCTCCCAGGGCTTCCAATTATTCATACAGATCAAAGGGAATATCATCCTGATCTACCATGCTAACTTCATCTCCTATGGAATTGGCTTGCCACTCCACTGCATACTACAATTCTACAACAATATTACTGAGCTACTACTCAGCCATCTCCTCTACTAGTTTTCTTTATGTCAGTTCCCTTTTTCCTCTGTCATGTCTTTGGGATAACATAAGTCCAGCTTCATCCAACTACTCCTCATGTTGGAATTATTCTCCATTATGCATGACTATCTCCTTATGGAAGTCTTCCTTTATCTCTATATTTCTTAACCAATCCTCTAGTAGCTTCAGCTCTTTCTCCCATTGAGTGAGTATGACATCTGAATGCTCCTCTTGAACATTCCTTTGGCTCAAAACTGTGTGGGACTTCTCTTCTTTCATCTCTTGGGAAGATTTTAGTGTCTTCTCCTTCTCCTCCTCCATGACAATCTATGTTGGTTGTCCTTCTTCTTTTCATCTCCTTTGGTCATCTCCATGGGCCAATTTTTCTTCTAGTGTCTTTTGCACCATTTCCTCATAAACATGAGCCCTTGCAAAGCTCGCTCCAAGACATATGTTGATCCCTCCTATCATCAAACTGAAATGTTGATGATCTTCTTCTTCCTCCTTCTCTCTTGACAACACTCCTTGTTGATCTGAACTCTCCCCTGAGTTTCTAAGACCCTCAGAAAGTCTCATCTCATCCTTCTTTTTTGTAAACACTCCTTGTTGATATGAACTCTTCGCTGAGTTCCTGAGACTTTGAGACAGGCTCATATCCTCCTTGCCCACCTTGCAATCTGACTTTTATTTTCTTCCCTCCTGACAATCTTCAAGATATTCAACTAACCTCTTCTCATTTCCCTCCTGGAAAACTATGAGATCTTCAGCTGATCTCTCTTCACCATCGAGGGTTTCTCCATATTTTGGCTCACAAGTTTAAACCATTTTATCCTCTATGTTCCTGAGGTTTTTCACTTTCCTTAGCCACCTCCTTGGTATTTTCTTTTTCCTCTTGGAAATAAACTATTGGATAGGCCACTTCACATTATCCTTCATGGGCCACTCATACCTCCAGCTCCCTTTCTCTCCTTCCTACATTTCTGTCATTTCGGCATCAATATTTTGAGCTCCTCTTTGGTCTCCTTCAGCTCTTTATCCATCTCTTCTCTGATCATCCTCTTGTGGTCTCCTCTTGGACCCTGTCTATGGCCTTCAATAGCCATTTTCTCCTCTCCCTTCCCTCCTAAAAATTCTATGAGCTTCCATTTGATTTTTGTGAGCTACAATCGACCTCTACCAAGCTCTCCTAGCTTACCCTTTGGGTCACCTGCTGGAACCTTCTATGAGATTTTACACTCCTACCGAGTGTAGGCACACACCGTGTGCTCACTCCTTCTCCTAAGCACTCCTTACTCTCTGGTTGATGTAGTCCAACTGCTCACCTTAAGATCTCCATAGGCTCTCCTCCACTCCAAGAATGCAACTGGTCCTTTTCTTCATCCCACCTAGTTATATGCTTGCCTGTTGAACACTTGCAAACAATCTTCACACAGAGCGTCAATACTCTACCTTCTCCTCCTTTTCCTGTTGTCTGCAGACAAAATATCGCTCTGATACCATATGATGGTATCAAATAAAAATTTCATTCAGGCTCTGATACCAATTGATGCAAACCCACTCCCCTACGGGGCTCGCACGACCTCCTGGTCTAGGATCGAATCACACAGGACTTGAATTATCTCTCGGATCCCCATTGGATCCTCTCTTATTTACATGTGCCTCTTTAATTTCCTTACGCAGGTCCACACATAACCCGTTGGGATATTTTTCTAAGCCCCTTTTTCCTTTGGATCAAAACCACAGACGCTAGCCCCATTTCCCTGGAGAAATAGCATATGACCGCGAGCTAGAATCAAGCGCTTAGCCTCAAGGCGCTATTCATAGATATGGGACTTCAGCACTACGTGAACTTCTCCAAACACAACACTCCAATCTCCTGGAGTGGTTACTGGCCAAATTCGTTCATAAAGTGACGTTGACCAACAGTTGCGGGTCTTATCCCATCCTTCCACTCTCCAAACTTCTACGACCAAATCTAACGGCTGGCGAGGATTCTCCTCCCTCCATGATATACGGTGGATGTCTACTTCGGGACTCCGGGCTTCGGGACTTTTGAGACTCCAACACACAATGCCTCCCAAATAGTCGAATGTCGAACTGGCGATCTACGACTCACACTCCTCCTACAACCAATGACTGTGATCAACTTTGAGCTTCGAAGCTTCAGGTTTCCTTACTCCTAATCACCACCAAACTTCTGAAATGTTGAATTTTGAATTGGCGAAGGTCAGAGATCTACGAATGAGATTTCTTCAATTAATCGACGACTAGGATTTACTCTGTTACTTCAGAGCTTTAGGGCTTCGACCTCTTTTCAATGACTACCCCTAAAATCTCCCGGATAGTCGAAGTGTTGAAGGGATTACCAATCAATGACCCCTCTTCACTCCCAATCTACGGTTGGGATCTATTTTGGGACTCCGAGCTTCGAGGTTTTCTCCTCCTATAAACACAAGAGCCAATTTATCCCAAAGTGTCGAATCACCAAATCATGAGATCTATGACTCACGTTCTTCTGTGCTCAGATCCAACAGTTGGGATCTGATCTCCTCAACTGCGCTTCTCCTCTTCACTGGGTTTGATCCAAGGGACCAAATATGTTTCAACAGCCAATCCAAAGGCTATTTTAGCTTCTTCTCCTCTGTGACTCCACTTTCCTTTGAAAAAGGAATTCACTTAAGGTTTTCAAGGGCTTGGCCTTTGATCTCTCCTCTGTAGGGTCAACTCCTTTCCTCTGCTTGCGTTCTATGAAACACTACACCTCTTGAGATTTTTCAACACTTCAACCGAGTGTGGGCACACCCCTTGCGCTTCTCCTCTGATCTTTCAACTCTTCAAACTTCAAAGGAGCTCGGCCCTTTGTTCTCCCAAATAAATTCACTTGCCCTCCTCGCAATCCCGATCTTTCTCCTGGGGTTGACCATCACTTTAACGAATTGTTGGATTCGTTCACTCCTTGCACTCACTCTCCTGAGTCTTGGACATGACAGACTCGTCTGGGCACTCCTTGCGCTTACTCTTCCTTGAGATTTTACACTTCTATGAGTGTGTTAGCAACAATTCTTGTCTTGGGCATAGGAGTATCCAGGTCTACAGGCTGCATGACAAGCACCCAAGCGTAGCACAGAAAAATATCGCTTCTGGTTACCAATCAAGCGAGCGGGCGAAGTTATGTCGTCAATGGCCAGGATCCATGTATAGAGCAGATCAACGATCGGTGGGTAATCGCGGTTAGTAGAGTTACGTTAGGATTAGCGCAATGGATAGCGCTTATATATCACCAAAAAATATCTCAGCCGTCCATCCCGGAGGAGTACGTGGCGCACGATCGGGCTCCATCGCCTCCTCGCCCTTCGTGACTTTGAAGAATGACGACTAGCCTCCTCCCAGTCGCGAGACGCGAAGTGCCGAAGGCATCCAAGACTCAGGCCCATAGTGTTGCCGAGGTGATCAGAACCATCCATCAAAGAGGGATACGTGGCGCACGATCGGGCTCCATCACCTCCTCGCCCTTCGTGACTTTGAAGAATGAGGACCAGCCTCCTCCCAGCCGCGAGACGCGAAGTGACAAAGGCATATAGAATCTGTGGCCTGCAGCTTCACGAAGCATTTTCAGCCATCCATCCAGAGGGGACACTTGGCAGCAAATAGTGCCATCTCGGTGCTTCGCCCATCGTGATTCCAAGGTGCAAAAAGCAACTCTATTATGTTCTGATGCACGAGATGTCGGGTGAGTCCCGGACCTGGGCCCACGGAGGTGTCG
The DNA here is from genome assembly GCA_032191745.1 of Picea mariana. NCBI lineage: Eukaryota > Viridiplantae > Streptophyta > Pinopsida > Pinales > Pinaceae > Picea > Picea mariana. Next base: position 8,046 of record JASDQU010207477.1, read on the forward strand.
GGTGGGTTCAAGGCCGTTAGATCTCAGAGGGACACGTGGTGCTAGATTAAGCCTTCTCGGCATATCGGTCATCGCGACTTCAATCAGCAAAGATTATCCCTTTCATATTTGCGAACGCCGAAAGCATAGAGTCACAGCCCATGGTCACTTGAGGAAAGGAAGGAGCTACAGAAAGAAGGCCGAAGGCGCTGAGTTTAGTTGCAGAGAGGATCACCGCGACCTCCAGGCGCCATCAGACCCGACATTAATATTGTTTCTAGTATTGGAGTAAATGAAGGCAAGAGCGGGTGGTTGGAACCTCCCTTCATTCATTAAGTGAGGGGAATGGAGGGTCTGGCGAGCCGCCTGCTCACAGAGGTCCTACGTATCGATTCTCTCAACAAAGCCGCGCCGAAGTCCTCGACTCGACAGAGAAGTCTGCGCACGCTAGCCGAGCACTTCATGGCTCAGCTACCCTCCTTACAAGAGCCATGCATAGTTAGAGTAGCATTTAAAGAAAAATATTGGTATAAGTTTGACTGAAGGGACACCAAGCATTGAGTGACTAGACACGCCTCTATGAGGCGGGTTTTCCTGGGTATATAGACTCAGTCTTTGTATTTTTGGGAGGTATCGATGGTTGAGCAGAGATCCCGGTTGTAAAGTTTTAATGAAGCATTGTTGCTCTGGTTATGTATGAACTTTTGAGACTTCTTTCCTTATGAATGCCAGTTTCTTTCACGTCTTTGTTTACACTGTGTTAGAACAGTGCGGAATTGGAGGATCTAGTCGAGTTGTAGCTGTTATAGGATGATGTTGTAATGGATCATTGTAATAGTTACATTGTCTCTGATCAGTTCTCGTGATTTTCTCAGCGCTGAGTGACTTGGAATTGGAGGATCCAGTCAAGTCCCTTTTTCAGTTTCTTGAGACTCTGAACCAAGAGGATCTTGTATTCAAGGTCATTCTTCTGCAAACCGCTGAAAGCACATTGCCCAAAGTTGTTTGTTCACCTTCCTTACCAAGTCTTCCACCTGCTCATCTTTTAATCAACCCACTGGTTGAAGTTAGGACAAGACCTCCTAGTCCCATACATGCTAGACCCAGTCTCTGAGTTAGGGTGATATCTCCTCGAGCTTTTATCTCCATTCGATCATCCCTTTATAAACAAATCGTGACATTAAACTGATGGGTCTCGGGCTCTGCTCCTGCAAGCAATCCAGGAGTGACTTCCGACGCTAACATTTCTGGCGCCGTTGCCGGGGACGAAAGTGAATATTTTTCCCTGGGTAGAATGACATTGAGCCTCTGAATCCGAAGGTGCATCGGATTATCAGAGCCTTTCAAGATTGCTAATATGCACCTGGCGACTCCATTGTGACAACTCCACTGCGGCGGACCTGCCTTGTTAATTGTGTCTTTCAGAGGTAGGCATACGCGGTCTCATCCACAATTGCCTCTAGCTACGCCTGAAACAGATCCATAGGCGGTGCTCAGAAAGGGAAAGGCCTCTGAAGAAGAAGCTTCCATCACCGAACCAGGTAATCCACTATATCCTTCTGTGGGAGCTCCTTTTTCTCCTCCTCAGTTTTTTGACAGGCTTGTTTCTGCAGTTTCCCGTTTCCTAAATTTTGGGAGTGTTCCTGTTGATTTTTCCTCTCCTAGTCTGGGACCAGAGGGACAAGACCTTGTCACTCCCCTCTCCCCTAAAGCTATACCCTGGCGTAGACCCAGGACCACAGAAGATTTCCCTATGCCTAGCTTAACCACTCCTGTGCAAAGAGGAGTACCCACTGAATTAAGCTCGGTAGCCTTCTCCTTAAATCACCTCTTGTTTCCCACCCCACTTCGGGACTCATTCCCAGTAGCCCCTTCGCGAACTCCTTCTCCTCCAAGATCTCCTTTACCTAATATTCCTATGGCTGGTGCTAATCCCACTTTGAATAGAATGGACACCATAGTTGCTGCTAGGTATGCTCCCTTGATCTTACCTCATCCCACGAATCCTTTCCCTGTTGGAGATTACCTAAAATATATGCCCAAGTTCACCGGGGAAGGGGACATAACTGCGGAAGAACACCTGGCTACTTTCTACATTTATGTAGACAACCTGAACATTGGAGATGAAGATGTCTGGATGAGGGTTTTTGTCCAGATCCTGGATGGTGAGGTAAGGAAATGGTTTAGAGGATTAGCTCCCGGATCTATTGCTGGAATTGAAGCCCTAGATAATGCTTTTCTGAGGCAGTGGGGAGATAAGAAGGATTTCATGTATTATATGACTGAGTTCGGGTCTTTGAAGAAGATGGAAGGAGAGTCTGTCTCTGACTTCTCCAAAAGATTCAATAAAATGTACAATAAGATTCTTGATGAAATAAAGTCGTTAGAAGCCTCGGACAAGATGTCCTATGCTAGTGCGTTTGGCCCCGATTTCTGTCTTTTATTGAGAGAAAGAAGAGCCGCCTCCTTAGCTCAAATGCAAGATGCAACCATAGAAGTGGAATCCAATGTATTATCAGCCGATAGATTGAGAAACGAGGATGACACGGGTAGGAGAAAGGGAAAATCTGAAGCCTCAACTTCTGGCCCATCGACGCCCCACCTTCAAGTAGATGAACTGACCAAGATGGTGAAGTCTCTATTTGCAGAGATGGAAAGAATGAAGGTAGAGAGGAGGCAAGCATACAAGGGCCCTCAGAGCACCGAAAATAAAAGATGTTTTCAGAGGCCAAACAATATTTCTCCCCCGATGATGCGAAGAGACAGAGATGACCAGAAAATTCAGGCCCCTTTTCAAAACAATTTTGTGGCCGAGGAAGGAGAAGGGGAAATACAGGAGCTAGATCCAGTATTTCCCCTTCTCCTTCCTCGGCCACAAAATTGTTTTGAAAAGANTCGGAGACACTCCTCCTTTTCCTCATCTCACCAAATCAGCATATGAGGAGTCCATCATGGATAGTCAGCTAAATGAACTAAGCAAAGGAGACAAGACTAGTAGCTGCCAAGGCAGGTATGACCTGAAGTCCTAGAAGAAGGCAGTAGCACCTGATGCCCCTGAGCAGCTTACCAGAACAGAGAAGCCTGCTAACGAAGCAGCAGACAATCATAGAGGTAAGAAGACCCAACCCCTCTCTCCCATTATCCAGAGTCATGTTCTCGAAATAAGAGAAATCCCAAAGATCTCATCCTCTTTTAATTTCGAGCATGAAATTCAAAAAATCAGAATCCCTGTGCCTCTGACAGAGCTGATTAAACATGAAAGGTTCAAGAAACGCTTCTCTAAGATTTTTCAATCCGAGGTCTCAAGCCTTCCCACAGACTCCATCAATATACAAGATGAAAAGCCTATAGCTATCCTTGGTCCTATGGTAGAAGATAGGAATGAATCATCCCCTCCCTTCTACACCTCCTTGAACATACATGACAAGGTACTACACAACTGCTTGATGGATTCGAGGGCTTCTCACAACCTCATGCCCAAAACTGTCATGGAAGAGTTAGGACTACAAGTCACCCGAGCCTATCATGACCTCTATTTCTTTGACTCCAGAAAAGTTCAGTGTCTAGGAGTTATCAAAGACCTGGTCGTGACCTTGTTTCAGTTGCCCATGAAAAGTGTGGTGATGGATATTGTAGTGGTCGATGTCCCCACCAAGTTTGGTATGTTGTTATCAAGATCTTGGATAAAAATACTGGGGGGAACCTTACAGATGGACCTCACATATGCTACTATCCCAGTGTTTGGAGGAGAGCATAGAAGACCATACAGGGAAGCTCAATTGGCCTATATAATCAGTGATGAAGCCAACCCTACCAACCATCCCATCTTTGCCTTGGACATTGACTTAGGCTCCAGTTTACTACAACTCACCCATGCCCCCGAGCCTCCTCTCAAACTCAAAAAGCATCCCACCAGTTCCCCTAAACCTCCTCCCTCCATCACCCCCGTCTGGAAATTGTTCTTTGATGGAGCCTCTTCCAGGGAAGTTGCTGGAGCTGGGGTGGTTTTTGTGTCACCTACTCAGGAAACCATATCTCTGTCATACAAATTAGAATTTGAAGCTACCAAAAATGTGCCAAATTATGAGGCTCTTGTTCTGGGATTAAGAGATGCGAGGGAAATGGGAATTCAAGAAGTAGCAGTGTTCGGTGATGCAGAGTTGGTGGTCCATCAAATCAGAAACGCTTATCAGGCTAAGCATCCTCGACTCAGAAGCTACAGAAATGAGGTGTGGGACCTAGTTGACAGTTTCTTCTCAGCATTTAACATTTCATTCATCCCAAGAGAGGAGAACACAATGGCAGATTCCTTGGCTACATCGGCAAGTAATTTCAAAGTACCCTTGCCGCCTAAATTCAGATATGACGTGGAAGTAAAATACAGACCCTCCATACCTGACAATGTCAAACATTGGAAGGTATTCGAGGATGATCTCGAGATCAGAAATTTCTTGGAGACTGTCGAAGAATTTTCAGAGATGCATATCGACCAAGACTCTGTATCTGAAGAAAAGCTTGGTGGGGGTAATTTTTTGAATAGGATTGCAGAGCGTAACATTGTGCAGCTGCCCAGCATTCATATTCTAAGGGGATTGGTTCCTTTGGAAAGGATTTTTGATAGAAATTATGTGTCATTAAAAGGAGGGACCTCAGAGAATGACACTGGTACTATTCAGTGCAACATTGGGACCGAGGTTGAGCCCAAGTTTGTCAAATTGTCAAGAAGTCTGACAGAGGAGCAGAGGTCCAAATACATTGGACTTTTGAGGGAATTTGCTGATGTGTTTGCTTGGACCTACGAAGACCTCAAAACCTATGACACCTCTGTCATTGAGCATAAAATTCCATTAAAGGAGGAGGCAAATCCATTCAGGCAGAAACTGAGACAGATCAATCCCATGTTGCTGCCCATCATGGAGAGGGAAGTGAAGAAGCTGCTTCAAGCTCAAATCATTGTACCACTGAGATATTCAGAGTGGGTGGCCAACTTGGTGCTAGTAAGGAAAAAGAATGGAGAGATCCGACTCTGTGTAGACTTCAAAAACCTGAACAGGAGCTCACGAAAGGATAACTACCCTTTCCCAAAAATGGAACATATACTGTAGAGGGTAATAGGAGCTTCCATGATGTCCATGATAGATGGATTCTCTGGCTACAATCAAGTCTCTGCTCTGCCTGAGGACAGGGAAAAGACAACGTTCACCACTCCATGGGGCACATTCATGTATGCCAAGATGTCGTTTGGATTAATGAATGCAGGGGAAACATTCCAGCGTGCCATGGATATAGCTTTCATCGGGGAAAAGGATAAATTTGTGGTCGTTTATCTAGATGACATCACAGTGTTTTCAAAATCTAATAAGGAACATCGTCGCCATCTTAGGAAGGTTTTCTTGAAATGAAGAAAGTTTGGCATTTCATTAAACCCCAAGAAATCTTTGTTCACCATGCAGGAGGGAAAGTTACTAGGCCACATAGTATCAGCAGAAGGAGTCAGAATTGACCCCAGTAGAGTTGAGGCGATACAAGCCTTATCAATCCCGAGGTCCAAGAAGGAGGTCCAATCTTTCCTCGGTAAAATTAATTTTCTGAGGAGGTTTGTGCCTAACTTTGCTGAGGA